>VDFB02259304.1:0-29811 GCA_007258455.2 Sequoia sempervirens
GATGGGTCACTTCTCAAATTACCCTAGGTGTCCTGGCGAGCATCCAAAGGGTGGCAAGTAATCTTGCATCACCCAAAAATAATAGCTAAATTTCAAGTTTCCAATTCTAGATGTTTTTAAATTTTTGGATACCCTTTTCACCATAATAAAAATTCCCAATTTACGCTTTTATTTTCTTCTTGGGTTGGAAAGATATTGCCGCTTTAGTTTCCCAGATTTGCACCTAAAAATCTTCCGAGTTAGATTTGAGGCACTTAGAGTTCCCGAAACGGCCAACAACTTGCCAAAATTGGCATAGTGAATTTTGAGCGCGTTGTTGACTTCAGACCTTTCCAACGGTTCAAACGGTTCGCGAATCATAGTCCCGAATCAAGAGTTATGGCCCCGCTGGTTGGCGACTTCTAGAAGATACAACTGCAAATGCTCTTTGAAATTTGAACTCATGTTAAATTTTACCAAAACCGCCTAAACTCAAATTTGAATGTTGTTTTGGCTCCAAAATGAGGAGCCTCTATTTATATGGTTTCTAATTTTGGGTAACTTTTTGGGGACAAGCTCGCATATTGTGAAAGGGTGATTCTGTAGCTTTCTGTAACTTGCATGTGTTGTAGAACTTGGGGATTTGAGATCCTATGCATGTAAGAAGCTCCATTTTCTGAATAATAAAGTTATTCTCTTATTTGTGGGTTATTTTTTAAGTCTCGGGTTGCGCCCTCATCAAAAAATATCTCTCGTAATCTTTGAGAAAAACTTTAACCCCTTAAAACTCTTTTAATTTTTGGCCGTTATAATTTCAGGCTTACAAGATATTCTTCAAATATATCCCCCTATAAATTTCTCATAAAATCATGGCTCTTGAATTTTAGAGCTTTTACAAAAATAATATTTTTAAATATCTTTAAATATCTTTAGAAACATCTTAACATCTTATAAAATCCCTAATAATTGTTTAAGCCCCTTAAAATCCTTTGAAAATCTTTTAAGATCCTTTAATTTTTTTAAAAAGATTGGCATATTTTAAATGATTTTATAATTTATATATGGAGGGCTGCTCACTTCTATTTTAAATAAATTTTATGCCAAAATTTACTCAAAATGTGTGCTTGTCACATTCGTATGAGGGCTAGATGGGAGAGTGGAGGTTGGTTGTTCAAACTACCTCCCCTCCAAATTCAACCTTTATACTTATTAAATAGAATGTAACCCATATCATATTCAAAGAATATATGGTAGTGTAATGGTGGAGATTCTAACTAGGAGTTGTTAGGTTGGGGGTTCAAATCCCCCAAACCAAATTTTTAACCAACAACCAACTTATTTTTTTATTGATAGACTAGCACGTGGCACCCAACCATTAGGCCATGTGGAACATTTTAATTGACCCACATAAGGACACATGTTAGCATGTTATTGGTCCAAGTCAATTCTTATTGATTCCACATGCCAATCCTTCATTGGTCCATGTGATTACCACATCATCTGCATCTACCATGTGTCACTTTTTAACTTGCGACATGTCAAACTCTAGTGATGCCTCAACATTTGTACCTGATCAACCCATTTCCTTTTGGAACTTTGATTAGCCATAACTTGGTCATACAGACTCTGTTTGAGCCTATTCAAGTTGTGATGGAAATCTGTCAATGAGCTCTACACAATAGAGTCATCTTCATTACCATTTGGAACAATCAAATTTTTGGTGAAAAATATCCACCTGGATCATTCTTGGAATAGTATGAGTCCCATATCACTAAATTTGGGACATAGAATAAAAAATTATTAATTTTTGATTGGTCACTTGATATCTATCAAGATTATCCTCGGAAGGATGCAATAGTTAAGGCTAATGGATGAAAAATGAGGCCAATTAAGGCATAATGAAGCCCAATTTTACAAGAGAAGGCTAAAACAAGTGTGAAAATGAGAAGGGCTACATTTTTCTACACTACAATATTGTTAGGGGCTTACATTTTACTATAATCATTAGCTCCCTTTGAGAATGTTCCATGTAACTAGATAGGGATTTACCTAGGAAAAATTGGTCTACCACCATATGAGAAATCAAGTTTCAAGGATGAAGGGTTGAGAAGAACATGGGATGGATATGTGTTACTTATTTTTGTTACTAGGTGAGAAGGGGGAGTAGATGATGATGGGGAAGGCACTTAATCTTGTAAGGTATAGAGAGGGATGGAGAGCTAGGTATGAAATTTCCCTAGAGACAACAATTTAAACCATAAAGGCCAAAGTATGTTTGATACTAAAAAAGTTAGATATTGGTTGAGATGGACCCCACAACACCTTGCTTGACTTCAAGAATACATAAGTCCAAAGAGAATAGCTGAAAAAAAAATGAAAAAATCACCAGGTGCTTTTGATGGAAATGACTAAATAAGAAAATTGATATGAATAAATAAATTGGTAAAATGATCTTCTAGAGTGATATATCACATGAACTATAATGCAACTAACTCCCAATGTTGAGTTATGAAAGACCTAAGATAACTTAGTTGAGCTCTTTCAACTCTTTTTTAGTATCCTTTAAGAAGATATTGATAACTTCCTCTTGCTTCCATCTCTCATAAATTTTCCTACATCTTTTTGATAAACCAAAGCCATAGCTAATGACATCCTTATTGATTTATAAATATTAATCAAGGAGAACAAGGAAGGAAAGACTAACAAGAAATGGAGAAAGTAAGGAAAGAAGGAAGTACAATATAACAAAATATAAAAAAGTATAGAAAAAAAATAATGTATTGAACCCACAAATACTATTTCTTTTATTTATATTTTGTATTTCATCAAGACTTATTTTTATTTATTTAAGAATTATTTTTTTTTGCATTGTTATTAACAATATTTGACATATAATTTTTTTCAAGAAAAAGTATTTCAGTCTTGTAAAGAACAATAATTATTTGATAAATTGTCAATAGTGGCATAGTGTTATGGTTAAGTTATCTTAGTGTTGTTCTTGCCATTATGGTTCACACCCCACTAGAATTTTATTTTTGGATGTTTAAAGTGGGGATGAGGTCTCTACCATTTCATACCTCGGAAAAAAGCATTTTTTTGGTCAATAATGGCATGGCTTGATGATTAAGTTGTTTCGTTTTTGATATTAGGGATAAGCAGATTTTGAAGGGATCTGTAACCCTTTACAATTCAGAAAAAAGCCAGGCTATCGAAAGGACAGCCTATAGCACCCAAAAACCCAGCTCCCAAACCAAGAGCATCAAGATTTAGACTTAGAATTGCTCTTGTGGGAACGAAGCATCATATCGAAGGAAGGCCCGGAGGGTTTTGATTTTTTCCCTGTTACTGTAATCCTGCCTTCTTCCACTTGTGCTGCCTTAGCCTGCCAAGGCAACACGCTATTTTCCTGGGTTTGTTCCTTTGCAGCCTTGGGGGTATCTTCATTGATCGTTTGTGCAGACAAGGATTTTTCTGACAAGCTACCTTCAGTAGGAGTAGAAGCATCTCCATCATTTGGAGACCTTGACCTTAGCTCATTACGAGTGGAAGTATTAGCCCCCCCCGAAGGAGCATCCTTAGGGGAAGCTCCACAAGTCTGTGACTCAGAGGCAGCCACCTCTGAAAAGCTCATTATTTTATCAGATTTCTTCTCAACTGTATTTGTGATTAAGTTGTTTTGTTATTCTAGCCATCATTATTCAAATCCATTGGTATGTAATTTTTGAGAATTTATAGTGGGAATGGGTGACATGTGATGGTTAAATTGTGTTGTTATTCTTCCCATCAATTATCAAATCTATTGAGATGTAATCGTTGAGAATTTATATTGGGAATGAGGTCCCTCCTTTATAACCTTGCCAATTTATAACTGCAGAACAAAATCGTCTACCTCTCAATAAAATAATTATTGGATAAACTGGAGGACTTAAAACATAATCTGGCCTGCCGGCATTCACTTGGAATATTCATTAGAGAGACGGCAATCGTCTCGTTATTTCAAAAACAAAATAGTGCGGTGATTACAACTTACATGTCCACTGAATCCCCCTCAAATTAGACGGTAACTATATGTTTGAACAAATCGGTACGGTTATTACAATGGAAAGCTGGAGTTATTTATGGCCATAACATTTACACAAACTCTTCATCTGTTTCACATAACTGTTTCTGCAGGAAATAGGGCAAGAAGGATGGTGATTCCAACAAAATGTTTAGTAGTGTTTATGGTGATAATAATCCTTGGCGTAGGTATGATGGTATCGGCACAGGAAGGGTGTGAATTTACGACAGATGGTACGTGCCACAGTGATGGAGACTGTCTTACAAATGGATACAAGTGCTGCGAAATTGGTTATTGTGGCGAAGGCGTTGGTTATTGTGGCGACTGTTGAGCATGTGAGAAAAAAATGTCAGTATTTGGTCATAGACCATATAAATAAGGAGACATGAAAATTCTCCATCTTCTTAGTACAGAGAATCACTTTACTTATGATAATATAAGATATTATGTTATCTTTCTTTGAATTTGTAAACTGCTGAATTTTGTTGCTGTTAATTATTTTTTATATTTTAGTCTCAGTGCTCCTTTGAAGGAGCACTGCTGTGGGACAATTGTTATAAGAGGATGATAATAAGTATTTAGCAAACAATGTTTTCATTAGGTAGGGTAAAGTGAACATCAAAGTTTAGGTAATAAAATAATAATTTTAAAAGTAAGTGTAGTATTGAAGATGATGGAATAAATACAATTAAAGTAAAGTTTAAGTACTCTTCACAATGATTTAAATAAAGAATTTATTGATTTATTTTTTTATAGTGATATATATTACTATCTAGTAGGTCTAATTTATGGTAAATGTTTTTTATCATATGAGATACAAAAGATATTTAATTATATTTGCATTATATTTTTTACTTTCCTTCCTCCACACAAAGAAATGAGTTAAGCTATGCATGAAAACTAAAATTGAGTACCAAGCTAACAATGCCCAACTCATCATGAAAAAATGGAGAGTTGATGTGATGTTTAAGGAAAGGGAGATCAGATATCATGTGATAGTTAGAATGTTCCCAAGAGCTGCCACAATGGCATAACCTATAGCTCATCTATGATGAACAATCATGAGGTGGTGAAGTAGGAAAAACCTAAGTGAATGTTGGGGAAAGGAAAAAGTTGGTTACTAAAACATTGACAAAAATGTGCAGCCAAAAATCCCTCAATGAAATGGATAATCATTTTATGGCCATCAAAATTTTGTTTTAATATTGATATCCAAAATAATGGATATACATTTAATTATGTCATCCATTTTAAAAAATATAACTACAATAATCTAAGACAACATAATTGGAAATTGTTAGGTTCAAATTTTAATAGACTTCTATTTTGGTTCAATGGATTTAAGCACAAAAATATAACTTGAGGACTTGGAACTACTCTTACATTTTGATGATGTCATCCCTTACGAAATTGACCCTTTTAACAAGGAAAAAGACATTACATTGATATTTTCTCATGAAATTAATACTTCTAGATTAGGACATAGAGTTTTCAAATATAATTTTTATTTATAATTTAAATATATTTTCCTATTATTTATATTTCTAAGGATACAGTCAAATAAATGTTCAATGGTAACTAGTTTTATTTTTCTATAATATTTGATTCAACATTTCTAAAAAGCTATATAATTCCAAGAGAGACATGGTGTTGTATACATCGAGAAAAAGTGTGCTATGGCTACTTAGGTCAAGTTCAAGTGGTTTTACATGATGGATTATATATTTATAGATTAACCCTACTAAATGATTAATAAATTAAAAAAACATATTTTTTATTAAATTTTTTTATCCCAACCATCAATATTAATTATTTGACTATATAGAGACTAAACAAAACACTTTGACTTATTATTCCTCTAGCCATCTATATATGTTTACAATTTTTTCCATGTCAAAGGTGAAAATAAATGTCACTTTTCTACATGTTTAATTGAAGTAGATTTTTCATGAAGGCATTATAATAAATTATCTATTTGAAAATTTAGAAAAATATTACTCATATATTTTTAAATGATGTTAATTTTTGATTTAAAACTGATTTCAATCATTATTAAGTTATATATAATGAGATATGGCTATACAAACAAAAAAATATAGACCAAAATAAATATTTTTAACATAATGGTATAACCTGAATCTATCCAAAATGCTACCTCAATTAGAGAAAGAAATAACAAATAATAAATAATAAAGCAAAAAAGTTACCTAATTTTAATTCTTGTTGCACCAAAATGTGGATTATCTCAAAAACAAATCGAATGTCATGGTCGCATTAACATAAAAATACAAGGACTAGGGATTCAAAAAAATGAGTCATGCATGGTGAATTTATAGGTTTACAATGATGAGGGATGTATAGATTAGATTGAGTTGGATGGGTAGTTGAAGAGTGAAGTGAAGAGATTAATGGATAATTATTTGATTTAATTTTTTTTTGGGAGATAGTTTAAAGTTGGTTATGAGATGGGTAGAGGAAAAAAATGATTTTTTTTTTTTTTCTAATTTATTTTGTGTGGAAGGGATCATGGAATAGGAAATAGGACATTGAAAATTTGGTTAGTACCTAGGAAAAAATAGAACAAATAAAGGTGAAATTAGGAATAATTAGTCTATAGGATAGGATCAAAACCTAGATATATTTAGATGTCTGCATTTTTACGTTCTTTGAATCATTTCAAATAAGTATGAACATATATATGTGGGATGGGATAGAAAAGGATGAAGGTTATACAAAATGAGGATAGGATGATTCCCCCTCAAGAAACTTTCAAAGATCAAAAGGAATCTAATTAGTCTCTCAAAGAGATAAGTGAAGGGGAGAACCTTATGCAAAATAGTGCAAGTAATCTTCTTTTTGATATAGAATTTTATGTTATTCACCATGATATAAAGACCATGGCTATAATGTATCAAATTTACAAGGCACAAAATTTTACAAGAAAACATATATCCTCAAAACTACATGAGAATTGGAACCTATTGATGGTGATTTTAGTCACACACAATGTCCTAGGAAATAAAGTTTTATTACCTATCTTGAAAATAAGTAATACCAATACAAGGTTCCTAAAATGAAGAAAATAGGAATTACACATTTTGGGAGGTGGAACCAAAATTAGGTTTTTAGGGACCTAGACCAATTTTCTTCAAGTTTCATTCAAGGAAACCTTAGAGATCTCAATCCGAAGAAAGAAAGGGGGAAATAAATCTTGCAATAAGGTATCCTAGGGTATGATTAGAGACTAAAAAGAGGGTTCACCAACAAGATAAGGCTTGGAAAGACAAGTAACATGCAAGACGGAATGATGAAACCTAATGATATGCAAGAATTGAATAGATTAACTAGAAATGAATGTAAAACATAACAGTAAACTAGAAAAGTATAGAGGTGCACCTAAAAATGTATAGAAACTTGGAAAAACCTTTGAAATGTTGAAAATGTTGATTTTGATGCACATTGGGACTCATATGTTAGGCTACATGTATCAATACTAGACTAGGGTTTCTACAAGGAAACACAAATATGGAACTACTGAAATAGGATGTATAAAATATACCTAAAAATAGGTATATTGGGACTCATATGCCACAAGTGGTGTATTAGTCCCATTTTTTAGTGAAGTGTCATAGGAGAAATTTTTTGAAGCAAAACTTTTTGGCCTCTTAAGATGGATCAAATAAGCCTTTTCCCACTAGTTTCATGTAGAAAGGTTAGATCTATTGCTCTAGATTTAAATTTCCATGAGACTCGAAAACTTTACATGACAAAATTTGCATCTTTTACAAATTTACAATCTTGATACTTTTGAAGGGTTCAACTCCACTTTTTCTTCAACCTATAAACCTTCAATGAAACAAAGAGACAAAAGAGTTTTTTTTGTTAGGGAATAGGGGTTTTCCTTGGTTAAAACCTTATTTAGGTAATTAAACCAAATGATGAAACAATAAAATAAGGACATGAAACATGAAACATGAAATGATGATACCTTGGATGATGTCTTGGAATACAAATCTATAAAGTAACATGAAATGGCCATGAAGAATGTAGATCTTGATCTCAAATTGGGTGTGGAACAATGCTTGCAAATGGATCTTCAATGCTACATCAATAGCATTAGCTCAACAACATGCTTGATGTACTATATCTTTGACATGATGGTGGATCTTATAATGAAGAAATTTGTCTTTCAATTCTTTAAAAATTCCCTTGAATGTCCTTGAATACTCTTGTGAACTCTTGTAATAAAAAATATCTATTAGGAATGCTCTCTTGAAAGTCTTAGGTGAAAATGAGTGAAATAACCTTGTATTTATACTTGTTTATGTCGAATTCCTCAAAATTACATCACTACAAGCTGACATCAAATCTAGGACAATAAAGTCCCATCAAGAATTTGAATTTAATTTACGTTTCAGCCATATGGGACTCATATGCTAGAAGTGGCCTATGAGTCCCATTAGCCTAGGCTTTAGGAAACATTATTCAATAAATGCTTAGATTAATGTGAAATCCAGATCGAGGCCTTAAAATTTAGGTGAGACTCATACACCTAGGGTGGTGTATGAGTTCTATATGACTAAATCTATGCCATAGAATCCAAAAAAAATAATTTTTAATTGGTCAATTGATATATGTCAGGATTATCCTCAGAAAGATGTATTAATTAAGGCTTGTGATTGTAAAACAAGGCCAATGAAAGCATAAAGAAGCCCAATTTAATAATGAAGCCCTAGATTAGTGTGAAATTTTAAATTTACACTTTACAACACCTTAAATAAGGCACAATTAAGTCCATTTAGTTTACGAGGGCCCAAAACTTACTGTGAAGGTGTAAATGAATACACTTTGCAACACTAAATTAAGGAAAAATTAGGTCAATTTAGCTTAAAAGGGTCCTAAACCTAATTTGATTATGTAAAACACATTACTACACTATATCAAGGAAATATTAGGTCCATTTTAGTGTCAAACATTCCTAAATTAAGTGTGAAAATGTAAAGGGGTAAATTTTTCTATAGTACATTTAGTCCCCACTTTAGTGAGAGGAGGAACTTGCTTCAAACTCACACTAAAGTAGACATTCAAGAGGGGTCAAAGTGTAACAATGTAGATGGCATAGACCAATGAATATTAAGGAGGTGGTCAAGCTCGTAGGATCCAAGATCCTATGTCAAACCAATATAAGTATAAAGGGACACACACAAGGTGTATGATATGAAGCATCAAGATACACAAATATACAATGTCAATGACCTAAAGAAATTAAAGAGGAAAAAAAAACCCAAATAAAAAGGGTGGATCAAGGCATCAACTGTTTGTCCAACATGATGTGGATTAGATCTAAGTTGTTTGTTCAGCAATGCACACTCACTCTATGGCAATGGAACTTCAGGCTATCCACTGGATGAGTATCCAAAGAGGTGAGAAACATACACACATGATTGGTATGATCTCACACACGTTGTAAGCAAGTGGCTATTGGAAAGTCATGCCTAAGTTTGGCTTCCCATTCAACCAAACCAAAGATATACCTCTTGATAACTTTGAGGAGGCACCACACAAAAATGAACTATGAACTTCATGAGGAAAGCAAAGCCTTGTAAGGTTTATACTCATAAAAAAAACAAGATGGCACCATAGGAAAGCAAAGTGTGTTATGCAAGTTGGGCATATAACCAAAATTGTAAATGTGAAATAGTGCAAGGCTCAATGAAAGGGATTTTTCTTAGTTCATGTAAGGTCTCTTCTTGGGGAAAATTGTTCCTAATGTATTGAAGAGAGGAAAAGTCAAAGAAATATCATGTAGCTACTCTCACAGAAAATCAAACCCAATGACACCACCAAGAAGAGGATGCATTACAAGAATAAAGAAAATTGCATGGTGAAACATTAGTGTCAATGTATGCCCCCACTTTAAAGTGGTTGCTAACACCATTGTTATGAGTAATTTCTTTAAAGTGGAAGAAGAAATGACAGGTTATTCAAAAATCCCTATGCCAATTCATATGTTTCTGAATGAAGCTACAACATGAATGACTATGTCACATGTGAGCCAACTTAAAGCATGCCATCCACATCCCAAGCTTGATCTTATATATATACATGGAAGGTGGTAAACTAGGAAAAAGAGACAATAATGATTGTTATACGAGGAAAAGGCTACCTAACCCCTTTCCCCCACCTAGTTCATGAAAAAGATGAGCTAGGAATGGATGATGATATGATGTTCCTTGGTAAAAAGTAAATGATTTGTGATGAATGTGAAACATGTAATAGTGAGTATGTTGTGATCCTAAAACTATTACATGGAAAGGAGAAACAACTATTGTTATTGATTATTATGAGTAAACAAAGTATCAACTTGATGCATATTTAATGATATATCTATTAGTTTAGGATGCATTAAAGTTAAAATTTTCTTAGAAGAATATTTTATAATAGTGTTGACATTGAATGAAGGATTGTTTATTTCTTTTGAGGGATAATAACAAAGACCATGGTATGTTCAGGATCATGATGGGCCAAAAAGTGGTGATATGATGGGTATGTGTAGGGTATGTGGCTGACAACTTTCCTTTTACCCAAAATTGATGAAACGAATAGAGGTTTTAGAGAAAATTCTCAGCTTTCAACCAATATAAATTGTGCTTTACATTGAATTTAATAAATGATTAATATTCATTTTATATTTGAATTACAACTAAAGCCCTAATTGATAAGATGATTGAAAAAAATCTACAACTTTCAAACGGTATCACATTTTTTGAATACAAAACATGCATCACATTTTATGCTTTGAATACTATAGGATTAAGAAAAAAGTGAATTTCATGAAGTTTTGACCAAGTTAAGGTGGTCAGACATACAATTTTTTATATTTTTAAAAATTTGTAATAAAAAATTCATAATTAATAATTTACTTGGAAAAAAATTACAAAAAATATGCATCACATCGATACATGAGTCCTCTACCTATATCTAAAATATTATAAAAAAATATTATCATTTTGTTGTGGTTAGGGTGGTCAAACAAACACCTAATTATTTTTTCCTTGAAATTTAAGTACTACTGCATTGAAATTTCAAATTTTCACCAAATAGATATATATTTTTTTAAATAAACATCGTAGTTTAAAAACTAATTTCCATTTTATACAGATTCTATTCTTACCTATTTTTGAAATAATATAGATAACTTACTCAAATTTTTATGTCAAGTTCCTAACTCTAATTTTTCTGAATTTTTTGCCACTTAAGGGCCTTTTTTTTCCATGATGATCCTGCACATACCCACCATTAGTTGTTTCTTGCATTTTAGGCTCTAGAGGGACATAGATACCTTATTCTCCAGCACCAAATCCTTTTCCACTATACCCATGTTTTTTCATAATTTCATAACCTCTTCCATAAAGTTTTTTCACTTTTTTCAGATTTGATGGTTGTTCATAATCAACTTCATTAGAGTTTATCGTGTATATTGTCTTTCTTCGAAAGTGGTTGAAGTGGATGCTTTTCAATTTTGTATTGACATTACCTCTTTTTATTTTCCATTTTTACACTTGTTTATTATGATCTTTTATTCTCCCATGAATGTAGGTCTGAAATCAAAGGTTTCCCAAGCATCTTCCTATAAGTTTGTGGCTTCTTCAATTTTCTTTTCTTTTCTTTTCTCTTCTATGTGTTCTACATGTGTGGTTGGTGTTAAGGAATATATAATGTGCATAACCTCAAAAGAATTATCCTAATTTTCATGATCTCTTAATGAAGAGGATTCTAATTCCACTTCTTCATATTCATCTAAGCCATATTACTATTGTTTGGAAGAAGTTTGTCAATGTTGTCATTTTATTGCACCATGATACATTCTCTAGTTGGACAGTTTTTAGGAGAGCAACAAACTAGATGTTATCAGTAAGGGAGTTATCAGTAGTTAGATTTTCTTGCCTATCAATCATGGAATTTTCTTGTTCAATAATGTTTTTCATAGGATTCTCATGATTCTCATCAATTAAGTGTTTTGAAACCTTAATATTTTCTTCACCAATAGGAGAGATATAAGGAGAGGGCCAATTTTTTTTTTCCTTAATTTCATCCTTTTTCTCTAAGATCTCATTCTCTTGTTCCATAATGTCTATCCTATTAGGAGAGATTTTAGGAAAGTAATAAAAAAGAGGTTCATTACATTCCATTGTTAGATTTTGTAAAGTAGCGTCATCACACATAGGGGAAGCATAAAGGGAAGGATAACTATGAGTTTCATGGTTACCAATTATTAGGTTTTCTTTTTCAAATAGGTCTTCCCAAATGGTAGGGGCATTAGGAAAGGGAGGTACATTATTCTCATGAGTCACAATAATGATATCTTCAAACACCAAACTATCTTCGTCATGTCTAGAAGAGATGTTAGGAGAAGGAAGGGTTTGATTGTCATCATTATCTACAATTACATTCCCATGTCCTATAATGTCATCCCAAGTAGGAGAGGTAGGATTTTTTATAGCTCTCAATTATTGGATCTCTTAATATCAATATATTCTTCACACAAATGTTTTTTTCATGATTGTTCATGATTGTATCCTTATTCACAAAATCACTCTCACAAATACAGGGGGTGTTGATAGATGGAGACTAGGTAAAGTAGTGGTCATGATCTTAGCTTTTTGTGTCATAATATATTTAAAAGGGGGAGGAGGAGGAAGACTAGCAAGACTTTCATGACCCTTAATGATTCTATCTCCTTTCACCAAGATACCTTCGTCACTAATAGGAGAGGTATTGGGAGAAGAAAAATTATGATTTTCATGATTCTCGATGCCTACAATCTCTTTTATAAAAGATTTTTTGGATGATCTAGGGGATGTGAAGTAATCCAGGGCTCATCTAACATGTAAAATTAATCACTACTAGAGGGTTTGAATGATATTCTTTCTCTAAGGTTAACCAATTTTTATTTGTTTCTTTTCATGTTTTTAGTTTTTTGCTTTTTTTTTCTAATGAATTCCAAATGTAATCTAATCTGATGAAAATATGAACTAATGAAAGAAATGAAATGAAAGTGAAGTAATGCAATTCTATCAACAATTGAAACATATACTTCAAATGAAATCAATTTAACCTAGATGTAATGAAATGAGTGAAACAAAAACTCAACCAAGTAAAACAAGTATCGAATGACAAAAAATAGAAGCACAAAAATGATGTTTTCAATGTTTTAAAATATATTTTAAGGTCTGATGCGAGACTAACTCACCCAAAGCGACATATGAGTTCCAGTCAGGACTATTTTGGGGTTCATATAGTGAATAATACTCACCAAAAAAATCCCAAAACGTAGGTAAAACAACCTATACTAAGAAAAAATAATCCAGAGGGGCCTATGAACCCCAAATTAGGATTTTTGCACAAGTTTCAAAAAAATATGAGTGAAAGTTAGGTTTTTTGGTTTGTATGATGTCTATACTAAGTTCAATTATAGCTTTGAAGTCAATTTCAATGATGCAAGATGCTAAAATGCAACCTATATGCACTTTGACTAATGCAAGGTTTAGAAACCATAGATGTGTTGGATGTTGTGGTTGTGTTGCTGATATGTGGTTGTCATTGATGTTAACTCTATTAGCATAAATTTATTTGAAGTTTTATATTTCAAGGATATTGAGAAAATTGCAAAGAAATGAGTTGTAGGTTGTCAGTGGTTAAGTGAAGTTCAGTATGGTGGTAAGTTTTGTACATTGAAGATCAAAGTTTGTGGACTAAAGGGTTTGTTTCTGAGTCTCTCTAGTTTATTAATGTCGAGTTTCAGAAGATCTGCATGAAGAGTTGATCAAGTTATGAAGATTTTCATTTAGAAAGTTTTTTTGTTTCTTTAGTTAGTGTTCTTGATTGAAGATGAGGCTATTTATGTTAGTTCAGGTGATGCAAATGCTTCTTTGTTGGTTCTTAATATTTATGGATGATTCTAGATCATGCTCTATCTTTGTTGCACATCAGAATTGATCATTTGTGATTGTGGTTGGCGATTTTGTCTTGCATGTTCATATTTTTCATGTTCCTAGCTGACATGGTGTTGAAGCGTGTTATAGATCTTTGAGGATAATTTAATTGAAGTGTTTTCATGTTGAAGATGTTGATTTAGGTCCTCACTAAGTTATGGCCAATTTTGGTTGATATGCATTTATTATTGTGAATGATTTGGGCCAACAGTTATATTCATTTTATTATTTCTTTATGGTTGACTTGTAGCAGTGAAATTTCTTGTTGTGGATATATAAGAGTGGTTGTTTGTTCAAATTGAAGTGTGTGTTTGTGTGTGTATGTGAAAATAATGTCCTAATCATTCGAAGGGAAAGCAAGGTGTGAAGAAAAGTGAAGAAGAGTGAAGAGTTGTTCATTCACTTAATTGAAACTCTGATTAGGCATTAGCAGATGCTATTTTATCATTTCAAATCCCTACAGATGGATTTCATCCAAATCATTTTGTAAGAAAGTGTGTCTTCCTTTGTAATTGAGTAGTGAGCTCTAGGCAGTGTGCCTGAATGCAAGTGCATTCCCCATATTTCATTTTCATTATACTTTTATTAGGGTATAATCTTGTGGACTAACCTCCACCGTGGTTTTTCCCCTAATAGGGTTTCCATGTAAAAGATCTTGGTGTTATGTGTGCTTCTAATGTGTTATTTTTTTTTTCATGGTTAATAATCAGATTTGAGAATAAAGTTAATAAGTTGGATAAGTTTTGAAGTTTTGGGACAACTGATTCACCCCCCTCTCAGTTGTCTACTCTTGTTTTTCCAACAATTTGTATCAGAGTGAAGTTCCTTGGAGGAAGTTTAACAACTTCAAGTGATTTCAGATGACAAGTTACAAGAAGGATAGTCCAATATTTGATGGAATAAATTACTCTTTGTGGAAGAATCAAATGGAGTGTAATTTGAGATGCATTGTTGAACCATATTGGAGCATTATAAGTAATGGGTATGTTATTTCAACAAATAACTTATACATATGCTGAGTATAATATTCGAGCTAAGGAAACTTTGATGAGTGCTTTGATTGATTCAGAGATGAAATTTTTTCTAGATTTAAATACTACTTATGAGATTTCAAAAAAGTTGGGGTATGTGCAGGACCATCATGGAAAAAACAGACCCTTAAGTGGTAAAAAATTCAGAAAAATTATAGTTAGGAAACTTGACATAAAAATTTGAATAAGTTATATATATTATTTCAAAAACATGTAAGAATAGAATCTATAGGAAATTGAATGTAGTTTCTAAATTACTAGGTTTATTTTTATTTTTTTAAAATTTGGTGAAAATTTGAAATTTGAATGCAGTAGTACTTAAATTTCAAGGAAAAAATAAGAAGTGGTGTCTGTCTACCACCATAACCATAATAAAATGATAATATTTTTTTATAATATTTTAGACATAAGTAGAGGACTCATGTCTAGATGTGATGCATATTTTTTTGTAATTTTTTTCCAAGTAAATAATTTATTATGAATTTTTTATTACAACTTTTAAAAAATATAAAAAGTTGTATGTCTGACCACCTTAACTTGGTCAAAAATTCATAAAATTTAGTTTTTCTTTTTTAAAACCTATAGTATGTGAAGCATAGAATGTGATGCATGTTTTGGATTCAAAAAATGTGATACCGTTTGAAAGCTATAGATGGTTTTCAATCAGCCTATCAATCAACACTTTAGTTGTAATTTAAATAGAAAATGAATAATAATTATTTATTAAATTCAAAGTAAATCATAATTTATATTGGTGGAAAGCTGAGAATCGCGTTTAAAAACCCTTTTCATTTCATCATTTTTGGGTTAAAAAAAAGTCGTCAGCCACATACCCTACACATACCCACCATATTGCCACTTTTTGGCCCATCATGATCCTGTACATACTCATTGGAAACCTTGTATTAAGGTGATGAGAATGCGAGGATTGCTAAGTTGTAGAGCTTGAAAGGAAAATATGAAAGGTTGAGAATGGGTGATGATGGGAATACTAATACTTTCATGCAAAGAGTGAATGAACTTGTGTGTGGTATTAGATGTGCTTGAGGAAAGATAGAAGAATCTAATATTGTTGCTAAAGTGCTTAGATCATTGCTTGATTCCTACAAAGTCAAGGCTAGTGCTATTGAAGAGCTCCAGGCTATAACAAACATAACCAAAGATACATTGGTTGGTAAGTTGATTGCTTTTGAGTTGAGTGAATTTAGTGATGCCCTTCCTAAAGTTGAATCTACATTAAATAAGGCCACTACTTCTGGAAGAGATAGACAGAGATATGAACTAGGTGAGAATTCATATAGAAAGAAATTCAAGTACAAAGATGAAATCAGACAAACTAAAGAAGAAGAAAAAGAGTTGGAAGAGCTAGAAGCACTTAGTGTCAAAAAGGTACCAAAAGGAAAAGGTAAGTATGAAGGAAAGTTGCCAATTAAATGTTTTTCTTCCAATAAGATAGGTCATTGTGCATCAAGGTGACTGGAAAGAGCCCCTAAACCAAAACATAACAAGCCTATATTTTAGAAGACATGTTACTATGTTGTTGATGAAGGTGTAATAGTTGAAGAATTTGATAGAGATGATGATGAATGGGTATTTATTGTTGTTAGAGAAAATAGTCTTGTAACTACTGAATATGCTAGTTGTACAAATGTGGAGAAACCCTTGAATGCTTGAATTGAAGAGAAAGATGAATGGGTAATTGATAGTGGATGTTAACATTAGATGATAGGAGACAAAATTAAGTTTGTGAGATTTTAAAAATATGATGCTGGTGTTGTGAGATTTGGTGACAATACACCTAGTGTGATTCATAGAAGAGGATGCATTTCTCTTGATGGTAAGCATAATACTAATGATGTTCTATATGCAGAAGGCTTGAGTCATAATATTTTGAGTGTTGGTAAAATGGTTGATAAGGGATATAATCTTTAGTTCAATGATGGAAAGTGTAGAGTATTAAGTTCTAGAAATGTAATTGCATCAGGTACAAAGACAAAAGGTAATATCTTTCACTTGACTGATGCTAGTCAAAGTTGTTTGATTGCTCAAGTTGATTAAAGTTGGTTATGGCATAGGATTTTGTGTCTTGTTAACTTTGATAATATTTTCAAGATAAGTTCTAAAATGGTTGTGAGAGATCTACCTAGGTTGGTGAAAACTACTAATGCAATATGCAAGGAATGTCGATTAGGAAAGCAAACCATAATTTCATTTCAGAGTAAAAAGCATTGTTTAAATGAATTGTTAGAGCTTGTACATATTGATGTGTGTGGTCCCTCTAAGGACAAAATTCTACAAGGTTATAGGTATTTCATGTTACTAATTGATGATTATTCTAGAATGGTATGGATTACTTTCTTAAGAGATAAATCTAAAACACTGGAAAAGTTCAAGATCTTTAAAGCAATGGTTTAGATAGAGATAGGTTTGAAGATTAATTTTTTGAGATCAAATAGAGGTGGTAAATTCCCTTCCGGTGAATTTAATTCTTGTTTTGAAGAACATAGAATAAGAAGACAATTGTCTGCACTGTGGACCCCTAGACAAAATGGATTTGTGGAAAGGACGAATATAATAGTTGAAGATGCTACTAGAACAATGATGTTGGAAGGAAATTTCCCTCATATCTACTAGAGAGAATTTGTTAGTACTATTATGTACATACTCAATGGGGTACAAATCAAAGGTGATACTAGTAAGATCCCTTTTGAGCTATGGACTAGTCAAAAGCCTACTGTTAAATAATTCAAGATATTTTGAAGCAGATGTTACATTAAGAGAGATGAAGACATAGGAAAGTTTGATTCTAGGAGTGGTGAAGGTATCTTTCTGGGTTATTCTACTAAGAGCAAGGCCTACCAGTGTTACAATAAAAGATTAAAGAAAATGGTCGAAAGTGCAAATGTTAAGGTTGATGAAGATTTTGGTACACCATCTAGAACCCTTGGATATGAATTTGATGATCAAAATGATACTATAAATCAAGGAAAGCAAGATCAAACTACAAATGAAGTACAAATCAATCCAAAAAATTAGAATGAAGAAGAAGGAGAAACTAGTGGAAACATAGAAGAAATTGAAGTTGAAGAACAACCTAAGAAGACTCTAAGGTATGTAAGATTGAACCATTCAAAAGATCAGATTACAGGTGATAAGAATAAAGGTATCGAGACTAGGAAAAAGATTGCTAAATAATATTGTTTTATTTCTAAGACTGAGCGTACTAGTGTGAAGGAAGCATGTAAAGATGAGAATTGGGTTGAAGCAATGAAATAAGAATTGAAATAGATTGAAAATAATGATACATTGACTCTTGTTTCTAGACCTAAGGATAAGAATGTTATTGGAACTAAATGGGTTCTTAGAAACAAATTGAATGAGCAAACTGAAGTGATTAGAAACAAAGCAAGAATAGTATGTAAAGGATATTCACAAATGGAAGGAATTGATTTTGAAGAGACCTTTTCCCTTGTTGTTAGACTTGAAGCCGTCAGATTTTTTCTTGTTGATGCTTCTCACAATGATTACAAATTTTATCAGATGGATGTCAAATCAGCTTTTCTAAATGGTGAATTGGAAGAAGTGTATGTTGAGAAACTTGATGGATTCCAATTGACTGATAAGGAAGATATGGCATGTTAGTTGAAGAAAGAATTATTTGGACTTAAGCAAGCCCTTAGAGCATGGTATGCTAGATTGGACAAGTATTTGTTAAAGCTTGGATTTAATAAAGGTATTACTGATAGTAATCTATATTTCAAGAATGATGATAAGGATCTAATTGCTGAAGTATTTGTTGATGACATTATTTTTGGAGGAGATGATGCCTTGTGGATGATTTTTTTAGTGCAATGCAAAATGAATTTGAGATGTTTATGATTGGTGAGATGAAATTCTTTTTGGGATTGCAAATTACTCAATTAGATAAAGGGATATTTATATCTCAATCCAAGTATGTGAAGGAATTGTTGAAGAAGTTTAGTATGGAAGATTCAAAGCCATTTGGTACACCCATGGTGACCAGATGCAAGTTGACAATAGAAGATGATTCTGTGAAAGCAAATTAGACAAGATATATATCAATGATTGGTGAACTATTCTACTTAACTCAAACTAGGCCTGATATTATGAATTTTGTATGTATTGTTGCAATATTTCAAGTTAATCGAAAGGAATCTCATCTGACTATTGTGAAGAGAATTTTCAAATACTTGAAGGGAACTATTGATCTTGGCCTATGGTATCCTAAAGATAATGATCTTACTTTGAGTTCCTTTACTGATGTTGATTAGGATGGAGATTTAAATGATAGGAAAATTACTAGAAGTGGAACACTTTTCTTGGGTAAGAAACTAATTTCATGGTTAAGCAAGAAGCATAATGTCATTTCTTTGTCCACTAGTAAGGTCGAATACATTGTTACTGCTAATAATTGTACTCAATTACTATGGATGAAGCAAATATTAAACGATATTAGAGTTGTATATGATGAGCCTATTGATATACACTATGATAATTCAAGTGATATTAACATTTCCAAGAATTTGGTGTTGAATTCAATGACAAAGCATATATCTATCAAGTTTCACTTCTTGAGGGAGAAGGTAAGTGAAAAAGAAGTAAGATTGGAATATGTGCCTACTAAGTAACACTGCTTAAATGATTAATTATCAAATGCTAATCCACAAACTTAAATCCAACACATAAACACAATAACACTCTATTTACATGGAAAACCTAATGAAGGAAAAAACATGGTGAGGATTAAATCACACTATAGAGAATCTTGAAACTGAGTACAAGAGGCTCATTGCCTAACAAATACAACCCACTATGAAAACAAGGACTCATTGTCTAATAGGGCTATCAACCCAAAGGGCTCACTCCCACAAAGATACAAAGAAGAAAAAGAAGACTTGTTACAACGAGAAGACAATCTCAATGCAATAAAGGGATTCCACCAAAATCACTCACACACATGCATGAATGATAGAGTTCACCTTCTGCTCATTGCATTAGGAAACTCAAAATTTAGGCTTCACAATAATATTCCACAATCACATCACACACACTCACTTGATATCATTAATCTTAGACCAATTTTCTCTTCTTTTTTTCACTTATCTCTCTTCTTCACTCTTGTATATTTTTCACCACTAACTCATCCAACATTTATACCATCTTCAACTCTAAAACATATCCAAAGTTGGCCATCCAATTTCAAAATAAAATTAGGTCAGATCCAAAACATCTTAGGGTGGAATTAGAATGAGGGAAACCCAAACAAATGCTTCATAGGGACCCAAATAGATCCAAAACACTTCATCAACTTTGAAAGTAGTGTTCAACACAAGGTTGGCCAAACCAGTGTAAAAAGCATAGAACCATTAGACACAAACTTTCTAGATGCCAAAATTATCTTCAATACAATCAGGGCAACTCAAATCTACAACCATAAGTCATAAGACTTCATCAAAGAGAAATATGAACCAACAATATTCCTCTCGAACCTTAAGCAAAAACATAGAAAACCACATTTTACAACTGGTGAACATAACACAGTGTACAATGAATCAACAGCTAAAAATTTGGATATAGTATCTACCAAAACCCATGTTCAACATATCTAAACCACACAAACATAGGAGAAAATCCTAAGAAAAAATTGGAGAAACAACTTAATGCTTGCAACATATCTTCATTACAATTTTAGAGCCTTTGCAAAAATAATGTTTAATATCTTTAAAATACATTTTAATATCTTTAAAAATATCTTAAGATATTATAAAATCTCCAAAATCCATTTAATCCCCTTAAAAGCCTCTAAAAATATTTTAAGATCCTTTTAGAATATTTTTAATATGGTATATTTTAATAGATTTAATAATTTATATAGGCAAGGCGGCTCACTTCTATTTTAAATAACTTTTATACCAAAATTTACACAAAAAATGTGCTTGGCACATTGGTATGAGGGTTGGTTGGGAGAGCAGAGGTTGGTGGTTCAAACCACCTCCCCTCCAAATTCGGCCTTTATACTTATTACATAGAATGTAACCCATATCATATTCTAAAAATATAGGGTGGTGTAATGGTGGAGGTTATGAATAGGAGGTGTGAGGTTGGGGGTTTGAATCCCCCAATCAAATTTTAAACCAACAACCAAGAAAAATTTTTATTGGTAGACTGCCATGTGGCACATAGCCATTAAGCCACGTGGCACATTTTAATTAGCCTACATAAGGACACATGTCAGCCTATTTTTTGTCCAAGTAAACACTTGATGATGCCATGTGTCAGTCCTTCATTGGTCCATGTCATCACCACATCATCTGCATCTACCACATGTTACTTTATAACATGCCACATGTCAAACTCTAGTGATGCCACGTCTGCATTTTTACCTAATCAACCCATTTCCTTTTGCAACTTTGACCAGCCATAAATTGGTCATACCAACTTTTTTTTAGCGCATTCAAGTTGCGTTGGAAAGATCTCAATGAGCTATATGCAATGGAGTCATTTTCATTAACATTTGGAACAACCAAATTTTTGGTGAAAAATATCCACTTGGATCAATCCTCCCCACTAGAGAGCTTTTGGACCTTGAAAATTTACATTTATTTAGAATTTAACTGAGGGAATGGCCTCCCTACTTGTCCTGTATCACCTGTCCATCAGTACACTTGGATCAACACCACAATCAGGACTGCAATAACATTGTTGAACACATACATCATTCTATCACTTCCATAAGCATCTACATCAACTGATACAACCATTAACCAATAAACACTGACTAATATCAAGCTGAATAACAATGTAGATATGAAAAAGAATGAGTGATCATGTCTATCTTTCACAACAAGAACACTTTTACCCAATGGAGCCTCCAAATTCCCAACCAAAAGTTGTGGACTTGGATCATCAATTCTTTCATTTATTGTTTCCTCATTTTGTATTATTGGTGTATCCTACAACATCTGATTAGTCTTGATTACCTCAAGTTCATGTCTAGAACCACCTGAATTAACAAACATAAGAGACAAATCTTTACTTGCATTAATTACCCTTTTCAACTGCCTTGTGTTTGTAAAAGATCTATCAGTCTTGATTCTATGACAATGCACAATATACCTAACACCATCTTTAAACAAGTGAGAATGATTAAATTCCCTATACAAAATAGCCTTTCAATCATACAAATATGGGCTACCTAGCACTATCCCATAGACATCTAGTGGAACCACATCAAACTGCACCTCATCAACATACTTACTTGTGATTGTGAACCTTAAAACATGTTTCCTTGTTACTTGTAATACATTATTTTCACAAACTCAACCTAGTGGATAAGGTTTTTGATGTAGTTTAGTTTTCAATCCCAAATTCCTTACAAAATTTTCTAAGATTATGTTAATTTGAGATCCACTATTTATGAGAGTATCAATTTTAGTGTGCTTAGCAACAACCCTTATGTGAAAAAGTTCATTTCTTTTCTTATCTTCAGGGACATCATAAACATGAGAAGTAGAAGCAAAACTAGCAACAAAAACATTAGAAGCCTTACCTTTCAATCCCATTGTTGTTATCTTAGTTTCATCCTTAGACTCTGAACCAAGATCCATAACAGCATATGCAGACTCCTTACCTTTATGTTTATGAGCCCATTTCAGCTTCAATTCTAGATGCAACTACTAGCAGTGATCTTCATCATGACCTTTCCTATCACAATGACAACATGTGAGCTTATCATCCTTGTTAATTGTAGTTGTCTTCTTACCCTTTCCTTTATCTTCAGATTTACCTATAGGCTTAGATGGCTTCTTGTCAGAATTATCAATGAAAGTAGCCTTACCTCTTGACTCTAAGTGTGTAGCTTGTATGCAAACTTCATCCAAATTACTAGGATTCAAAACCAAAATAGAATGTCTTAGATAAGAGTGCAAACCACCTATGTACTTAAGCAAAGTGTCTTGGGTGTACAATGAGACATTTAATGCAATAGCCCTTCTCTTAAACTCATGGGTGTACTCTTGGACAGTTTGACCTTTTCCTTGCCTAAAACTTTTCCTGTTAATCATTAACTATTGCATATGGGCTAGAGGATAAAATTAATTTTTAAGAGCATTAACAAAATTTTCCCAAGTTAAATTGACTCTACCATGTTGTGAATTTTTTTCCTGAGTTCTACTCTCCCACCAGGTGAGAGATGTTTCTCCCAACCGAAGAGTAGCTAACTGGATCCTAGAAGCATCATCTAAGAGACCTTGAACTCTACCATACACTTCTACTTGTTGAACCCAATCATCTAATTTCTTAGCATTTAATTCGCCACAATACTTAGGTAGATCAAATTTTACATCAAATTTAATTTTATTCTTATGTGCACCCTTGAAAGGATTAGCAGAAGAAATTGAAACTATAGAAGAAGAAGGAGAAGATGAAGAAGGAATTTTTGGAGGCTCATCATCACTTCTTGGTCTTTTCCCTTTTTCCTTCCGATCCACATGATTTTATCACTTCAAAGAATCTCCTTTTCCGTGCTTCTTTTTTTCTTCCTTTTCCTACCTTTCCTAAGAAAGAACTTCTACCATTTCCTTCATGAAAATGAAATCTTTTCAAAAGCTTCTTTTATTGAGCTCTGGAACTTCTTGTTTAGTTACCATTTCTAAATTTTTTGATGTCCTTCGTTTCCTGATCTCAAAAATTATACTCTACAAGTGTGCCTTCACCTCATTGTCTCTTCACTTTTGTTATCATTCACCTCTACAAACACCAATCACAACAAAGCTCTGATACCAATTGATCTGATATTAGGATCTAGGACTGTTGTGCGTAAATAATAACTTTTCAACAATTAATTTGAATGTCTTAAAATGTAATTTCATAATTAAAAGTTCTTAAATAAACATTCAATTATTACACAACCAAATTCAAGTGATGAAAATAATAGGAGAGAAAGGAGATAGAAGAAAAAACACAAGTTGATAACGGAGTTCACCAATATGGGTAAATCCCTGAGTCCCTCTCCAAAGAGTGACTTGATCCTCAATTATGCTCCAAATAGATTACAAGGCTTCAACTAACAGAGTGTCGAGTCTTTTGGTTACAAAGAGTCACAAAGTTCTTCTCCTTCAAGTGCGGTAGAATAACACTGCTCCAAAGCACAAAGTTGAACATACAAGACTCCAAGAAAATTCTCTCACAAAATCACCACTTGGTTACCCAAAGTCTTAAACTACTCCCCTTTTATACACAAAATTTTCTTAATATGGTTCAAAACCATATGATTTACAAGAATATAGCATATCTCCCATTACAAGTAAAAATATCAAATAACCCCCCCTCATTACAAAAATATATCTCTTGTAATATTTGAGAAAAACTTTAACCCCTTAAAACTCTTTTAATTTTTGGCCCTTATAATTTCAAGCTTGCAAGATATTCTTCAAATATATCCCCTTAGAAATTTCTCATAAAATCATGGCTCTTGAATTTTAGAGCCTTTACAAAAATAATGTTTAATATCTTTAAAAGACCTTTTAATATCTTTAAAAACATCTTAAGATCTTATAAAATCCCCAAAAATCTTTTTAAAATTGGCATACATTAAACGATTTTATAATTTATATATGGAGGGCGGCTCACTTCTATTTTAAATAAATTTTATGCCAAAATTTACTCAAAACATGTGCTTGGTGCATTGGTAGGAGGGCTAGTTGGGAGAGGGGAGGTTGGTTGTTCAAACTACCTCACCTCCAAATTCGACCTTTATACTTATTAAATAGAATGTAACCCATATCATATTCAGAGAATATATGGTAGTGTAATGGTGGAGATTCTGAATAGGAGGTGTGAGGTTGGGGGTTCGAATCACCCAACCAAATTTTTAACCAACAACCAAATTCTTTTTTGATTGATAGACTACCACGTGGCACCCAACCATTAGGCCATGTGGCACATTTTAATTGACCCACATAAGGACACATGTTAGCCTATTATTGGTCCAAGTCAATGCTTGTTGATGCCACATGTCAATCCTTCATTGGTCCATGTTATTTCCACATCATCTGCATCTTCCACGTGTCACTTTTTAACTTGCCACGTGTCAAACTCTAGTGATGCATCAACATTTGTACCTGATCAACCCATTTCCTTTTGCAACTTTGACCGAGCCATAACTTGGTCATACAAAATTTGTTTGAGCCTATTGAAGTTGTGATGGAAAGCTCTCAATGAGCTTGTAGACAATGGATTCATTTTCATTAGCATTTGCAACAATCAAGTTTTTGGTGAAAAATATCCACCTGGATCATTCTTGCAATAGTATGAGTCCCATATCACTAAATTTTGGCCATACAATCCAAAAACATTAATTTTTGATTGGTCACTTGAACTCTGTCAAGATTATCCTTGGAAGGATGCAAAGATAAGGCTAATGGATGAAAAATGAGGCCAATTAAGGCATAAAGAAGCCCAATTTTACAAGAGAAGGCCAAAACAAGTGTGAAAATCAGAAGGGCTACATTTTTCTACACTACAATATTGTTAGGGGCTTACATTTTACTATATTCATTAGCTCCCTTTGAGAATGTTCCATGTAACTAGATAGGGATTTACCTAGGAAAAATTGGTCTACCACCATAGGAGAAATCAAGTTTCAAGGATGAAGGGTTGAGAAGAACATGGGATGGATATGTGTTATTTATTTTTGCTACTAGGTTAGAAGGGGGAGTAGATGATGATGGGGAAGGCAGTTAATTTTGTAAGGTATAGAGAGGGATGGAGAGCTAGGTATGAATTTCCTCTAGAGACAACAATTTAAACCATAAAGGCCAAAGCATGTTTGATACTAAAAAAGTGAGATATTGGTTGAGATGGACCCCACAACACCTTGCTTGACTTGAAGAATACATAACTCCAAAGAGAAGAGCTGAAAAAAATGAAAAACTCATCAGGTGCTTTTGATGGAAATGACTAAGTAAGAAAATTGATATGAATAAATAAATTGGTAAAATGATCTTCTAGAGTGATATATCACATGAACTATAATTCAACTAACTCCCAATGTTGAGTTATGAAAGACCTAAGATAACTTAGTTGAGCTCTTTCAACTCTTTTCCAGTATCCTTTAAGAAGATACTGATAACTTCCTCTTGCTTCCATCTCTCATAAATTTTGCTACCTCTTTTTGATAAACTAAAACCATAGCCAATGACGTCCTTAGTGATTTATAAATATTAATCAAGGAGAACAAGGAAGGAAAGACTAACAAGAAATGGAGAAAGTAAGAAAAGAAGGAAGTACAATATAACAAAATACAAAAAAATATAGAAAGAAAATAATGTATTGAACCCACAAATACTATTTCTTTTATTTACATTGTGTATTTCATCAAGACTTATTTTTATTTATTTAAGAATTATTTTTGACTTGCATTGTTATTAACAATATTTGACATATAATTTTTTTTAAGAAAAAATATTTCATTCTTGTAAAGAACAATAATTATTTGATAAATTGTCAATAGTGGCATAGTGTGATGGTTAAGTTATGTTAGTGTTGTTCTTGCCATTATGGTTCAAACCCCACTGGAGTTTTATTTTTGAATGTTTAAATTGGGGATGAGGTCTCTACCAGTTCATACCTTGGAAAAAAGCATTTTTTTTGGTCAATAATGGCATGGTTTGATGATTAAGTTGTGTTGTTATTCTAGCCATCAATATTCAAATCCATTGGGATGTAATTGTTGAGAATTTATAGTGGGAATGGGTGACATGTGATGGTTAAATTGTGTTGTTATTCTTCCCATCAATGTTCAAATCCATTGGGATGTAATTGTTGAAAATTTATATTGAGAATGAGGTCCCACTTTATGACCTCACCGATTTATAGCTGCAGAAAAAAAAGTCTACCTAATTGTTGGATAAACTTGAGGACTTAAAACATAATCTGGCCTGCCGGCATTCACTTGGAATATTCATTAGAGAGACGGCAATCGTCTCGTTATTTCAAAAACAAAATAGTGCGGTGATTACAACTTAAATTTCCACTGAATCCCCCTCAAATTAGACGGTAACTATATGTTTGAACAAAACGGCACGGTTATTACAATGGCAAGCTGGAGTTATTTATGGCCATAACATTTACACAAACTCTTCATCTTTCTCACATGATTGTTTCTGCAGGAAATATGGTAAGAAGGATGGTGATTCCAACGAAATGTTTAGTAGTGTTTATGGTGATAATAATGCTTAGCGCAGGAATGATGGCATCAGCACAGGAAAGCTGTGAAGTTACGACAGATGGTACGTGCCACAGTGATGGAGACTGTCTTACAAATGGATACAAGTGTTGCGCAATTGGTTATTGTGGGGAAGGCGTTGGTTATTGTGGCGACTGCTGAGCATGTGAAAGAAAATGTTAGTATTTGGTCACAGACCATATGAATAAGGAGACATGAAAATTCTCCATCTTATTAGAATCGCTTTTCTTATGATAATATAAGATATTATGTTGTCTTTGTTTGAATTTGTAAACTACTGAATTTTGATGATGTTAATTAACTTTTATATTTTAGTCTCAGTGTTCCTTAGAAGGATCACTGTTCTGGGACAATTGCTCTAAGAGGACGATAATAACTATTTGGCAAACAATGATTTCATCATGTAGGGTAAAGTGAACATCAAAGTTTAGGTAATAAAATAATAATTTAGAAAGTAAATGCAATATTGAAGATGTTGGAATAAATACAATTAAAGTAAAGTTTAAGTACTCTTGGTAATGATTTAAATAAAGAATTTATTGATTTATTTTTTTATAGTGATATATTTTATTATCTAGTAGGTCTAATTTATGATAAATGTTTTTTATTATATGAGATAAAGAAGAAAGAAGAGATTTAAAAAATTATAATGTTTAGATAAAAAGTTATAAACATTAAGCAATAAGAGCAATAAAATTAAAATTAAGTGGAGATTTAAGTCATCTTGTTTGGATTCTCAGTATCAGTCTCACATATCATGCAAATTTAAATTAGGTTCTTAATTATATTTGCATTATTTTTTTTACTTTCCTTCCTCACTATCACGTTTTCTTTGCACAAATAAATGGGTTAAGCTATGACAGGAAACTACAATTGAGCACCTAGCTAGCACCACCCAAGTCATCATGAAAAAATGGTGAGTTAATGTGAAGTCTAAGGGAGATCAGATATCATGTGATAGTTATCATGTTCCCAAGAGCTACCACAATGGCCTAACATATAGCCCATGTATGATGAACAAGCATGAGGTCGTGCAGTAGGAAAAACCTAAGTGAATGTGTGGGAAAGGAAAATGTTGGTTACTAAAACATTGACAAAAATTTGTAGCCAAAAATTCCTCAATGAAATGGATAATTGTTTTAGGGCCATCAAAATTTTGTTTTAATATTGATATCCAAAATAATGGATATCCATTTTATTATGTGTATCCATTTTAAAAAATATAACTACAATAATCTAAGACAACAAATTTGGAAATTGTTAGGTTCAAATTTAAAAAACTTCTATTTTGGTTTGGATTTAAGCACAAAAATCTAAATTGACGACTTGGAACTACTCTTACATTTCGATGATGCCATTCCTTATGAAATTGACCTTTTTAACAAGGAAAAAGGCATTATATTGCATATTTTTCTCATGAAATTAATACTTCTAGATTAGAATATAGAGTTTTCAAATATAATACTTATTTATGGTTTAAATATATTTTCCTAAATTATTTATATTTATAAGGACACAGTCAAATAAATGCTCAATGGTAACTAGCTTTATTTTTCTATAATATTTTATTCAACATTTTTAAAAAGCTATATAATCCCAAGATAGACATGATGTTGTACACATTGAGAAAAAATGTGTTATGGCTACTTAGGTCAAGTTCAAGTGATTGTACATGATGGATTTTATATTTGTAGATTAACCCTACTAAATGATTAATACATTAAAAAATGATTTTTTTTATTAAAAATTTCTAACCCAATCCTCAATATTAATTGTTTGACTATATATATACTAAACAAAACACTTCAACTTATTATTCCTCTAGCAATCTATATATTTTTGCAATTTTTTCCACGTCAAAGGTGAAAATAAATGTCACTTTTCTACATCTTTAATTGAAGTAGATTTTGTCATCAAGGTATTATAATAAATTATCTATTTGAAATTTTTTAAAAATATTACTTCTATATTTTTAGATGATGCTAATTTTTGATCTAGAACTAATTTCAATCATTAAGTTAGATATAATGAGATATGGTTGTACAACACACAAAAACTATAGACCAAAATAAATATTTATAACATAATGCTATATAACCTGAGTCTATCCCAAATGTTACCTCAATTAGTGAAAGAAATAAGAGACACAAAAGAATAAACTTAAAAAGTTACCTAATTTAAATTCAAGTTGCACCAAAATGTAGATTATCTCAAAAACAAATGGAATGTTGTACTTGCATTAACATAAAATACAAGGATTGGGGATTCAAAAAAATGATTCATGCATGGGGAATTTATAGGTTTACAATGATGAGAGATGTATGGATTAGATTGAGTTGGATGGATAGTTGAAGAATGAAAAGAGCATATTAATGGAGAATTATTTGATTTAATTTTTTTTGGGAGATGGTTCAAAGTTGGTTATGAGATGGGTAGATGAAAAAAAGACTTTTTTTTTTTGTAATTGATTTTTTGTGG
>VDFB02259306.1:0-33566 GCA_007258455.2 Sequoia sempervirens
GGGGCTTTATTACATAAGAATTCCCGACATCAATGATCAAACGAAAGCTGGCTATCTAATGACTTTGTTGAAGAATACCGGGTTGGGGATTTGTTTCTAAAGGCACAATGAGTGAGAGAGATTGATTTTGTGGGCCTAAGGTTCCCCATCATCGCCTCTTATCATCGCCTCTTAACACTACATTCGTTATTGACGAGGACATACTTCTCTGTTGCGGGATCTGCCACCTCTACGACCGCCTAGAGTGGTGCTCTCATTGCTTCCTCTCGTGAGCTCTTCCCCACATAAAAGACATTAAGTTACGAAGCCTCTCTCAAGTACTTTATGGTTTTTTCATGAAAGTATCATTCTATAAAATATCGAGCATCATTGTTGAGTAGTGAAGCTCTAAAATTTTCAAGTATTTAATTGTTCGCCTTGAATTATTCAATTTAAACCTATGTATTATTTGTCAGGCCTAGAGATATTAGTAAGAGGAAACGAGTTATGACCAATGTTGGAAGGAGTTTACGAAATCACTAAAATATAAGTTCTATCTTTAATATTATTGCATGGGTGGGATATATGAGCATGCGGGGTTGAGTGTTTAATGATGAACTTAATTGGGTGAGTGACCATGAAAGGTCCCACATCAATTCGTAAAACACAACAAATGCTTGGAGTGCTGATGCATAGTAAGATCCATATTGTTGGATGCAAAGGATTGTCTATCTCAGCCATGGGGTCTTAAATATAGGAGCCCGCAACAAATTAACCACAAACCTTCAAGCATCTCGAGCCAGAGGATGCCTTCGGACCCGTGCTTGGGAATGTGGTCAGCGGGGTTTGGGTAATCTCTAAGTTGGTAGGTGATGACAATGGCGGAGTAAAAGTATTCTCTTCAAACATCCTCTACGATATCTTGAATCTATAATGGTTTGATGTGGAATTGGGAAGTATTGTGTTGTGCAGGTGTTGTACAACGGCCTACGAGCGACGTCTTTGCGGGGGCCTTTGCGCAGGTCTCCGCTCACTTCACACCGCTACCCTCACGACCTTTTCACCCCGGTGTTCCACTCTCCAACGCCCGTCAAACTTTTGGCCTACGGAGGCCGTTGTCTCCTCTGTCGTACAATAATGGCATTGTTGCATGAAGTTCCCACACTATCCACCCACAAGCATGAATTTCTCGAATATTTGCACATACTTTACACAAGAAGAGGGTGGCTGATTAAGACAATTAAAGAAACTTCTTGAAGAATATCATCATTCCTGCTGTGATCATAAGGTGAACGCGATGGTTGAGCCTGGACAATACTATTACCTCCGTCGAAGAACAAAAACATGAATACAGCAGGGAACGAGAGCTGGATCTAGAGGAAATTAACCGTGAGATAACCTTGAGGTAGGGTTATACCCTTCAAAACCCTTATAGAAGGATTCTCCAATGTTTCTCCCACTATGAGAGAAAAACCAAAACTCAGTATCTCGCATGCTACCTTTACAATATGACCTCTAATCTAACAAAGTTAGCATGAATCCTTATGCCATACATCACACCTTTATGTGAACTTTGATGCCATTGATCGTTGTGACCAAGAAATTAAGTGGGACATTTAATAAGCTAGTGTATCGCAAGGGGAAATATTCTAATGAAGCTAGAACACCCATCATGTTTGAGTGATGTTCTATGCCTTGCAATATATAGAATGTATTTTGAAGTAATTTGGATTTCTCCTTTTATATTGTTATCACTTATCTTTGTTTCCTGGGGAGTATGCATTGTGGGATGTGATTTAATTATTTTCCATGAATGTTGCTTGTAGGTATAATATGGCAAGAGGGAGATCTGAGTGCGGGGCTGATGACCAAGGTACACTTGCCCGAGGATTTGTGTCAGAAAGAGGGTACTATTGCATGAACAATGGATGATTTCCGAAAAGGGGAACCAACTTGCATATGCATGCGGAAATAAAACCAATGTCAAAATACAAAAGTGGCCATGGGAAGGAGCAAGAGGGAGCTATTTATCCTTTCACCCAAAGATTATGATTGTTAAGGAGCTTACCAAATATTGAGAGCAACATAACTACCAAGTAACACCAATCTACAAGAAGATTCATTTGAAAGGTTGAGAGAACGTTTGAATACATTGGACAGAGGGTACCTTAGCAGCTTCAAACCTAGAGTAGGGAAGGCAACCACTAAAAGACAAAATTGCTACAGTGTCAGGGTCACTAGAAGACAAAATAGGGAAAAACACAAGAATGTATTTTAAATTGTGAAATATTGGGGGTAGGTGAAACCCTAACTTGTATTGAATCTAAGCCACACAATGTAAATCAATCCTATCCATTCATTTGGGATTTGGAAAACTATAAGTAGGGGCATTATTCTCATTTGTAAGTGTTGGGGAATTGGTGTAAAAGACATTTTGTAGCAATAGAAAGAAGCATTGCATGAATTTTGGTGTTTCATTTTAGTTTGTTCATCATGCATGCATGATTCAACCTCCATGTTAGATTTAACTTGTATTTTCTTGAATGGCTTTGATAATGGTTGTTGTTATAGTATTTGATGTACTTCTAGCCCATACTTTCGACACTTGTTGATGATAAACTATTGTGTAAAGTTAGCCTGGGTTGGTTTAATTCATTATTGCAACTTAGTTCAATTGTATGTTCACGAAGTGAATGCACAAGCTGAAAGTCTGCAGACCTTAGGAGATTGCACTGGTTTTGTGTAGTTGTAAATCCTCTTGGTCATGCAAAACTTAGTTTATGGAAGTCTATCTACTGTAGCATCCTCCATTGTTATTTTTCATTCATAGCTTAGATTTAGATCAGCTTCTCTTACCCTTTCTCCTTTGCTATTTCTTTTAACTCCTTGTTAGAGTAGGATTCCAAGCATCACCACAAAGCTAAATTTGATGAACATGGTGAGTTTTAGCTTGCTGCCTTGAGTGAGCAACCACTATTCATTTACTTCCAACACTTAAAAACTCCATTTGTAGATCCAACTTCCCATGCTTTGTAAACCATATGGGCCACCTCAATGATTACCAAAGAATCACAGTAACCAATTGAACTATTCCAAGCATTGTCATGACCTAACAACACCGAGAGACCTTGGGATAATTTTTCGCAACTTGTTTGTGTAGAAGTTGTCTTTCAAGAGAGGTAGTGCACTTGTGTCTTGCCTGTGTTGAGAAAGTTCAAAAACACCCATCAAATATCCTACCTTTAATTCAAAAATCCAAGATGATCCTTTACTCCACTTTTATCCCATCCATGACCATGAAATCAAAGATGAGCCCATCCATACTCCTAAAACTTATGTTTCCCAAGATGAGACACTTGCCTCCCTTGGACACATAAATAGTCAAAAAAATGATATGGATCCCACCATGCATGAGGAATCACAAGAGAAATTTTATCACATTGAGCATATCATTGATCAACATGCTATAGTTACAAGCAAGGAGAAAATACTATCATCCTACAAGCTGGGTTTGACCACCTTCATCAAATTTGGCCTTCTTATAGAAGAGAGAATAGATATTTCTCCTAAGTCAAGGTTTCCTAATGATGTATTTGCATCATGTTTCAAAATTGAAATGTATCTTATAGCAAATAAAATATATCAAAGCATGGGTTGCACTACTAAAGGGTTGGGCCTTCATGAACAAGGCATTCTAGAACCATTCTTAGTATATAAAAATGATGGATATCAAGGTCTTGGATACACATCTCCAAGCAAGAAATCTACTGGTGACAACTCAATGATGGCTCTAGGAAAATTCACCGCCAACAATTCACGCAATTAAAAATTAACCGTATTAATATTTTTTAATAAATATTTCAAAAACTTTGATTTTATTAAAAATATTAATGCGGTTAATTTTCTGCCACGGTGAATTGCTGGAAGTGAATTTTACTTCACGGTGAATTTTTTGTGGCAATGAATTGCTAGCAGTGAATTTTCCTTCGATGAATTGTTGGCGATGAATTTTCTATATACCCTCAATGATAGTTGGGGCAACCTCATCCAATGAAAGCATCAAAATAAAGACCATCCATAACTCTCCCAAGAGTCCTCCATCCACCCATCTTCTACCCACTTCCTCTATTCGTAATCACAACCTCTATCTGCAATATCCTAGACCCCTTGATTGGGACCAACAACATCACCCATTTTACAAAGTGATGCATTCCGATGAAACAAAATATTGCTATCAGCTACCAAAGAAAAAGAAAATACATATTCCATATTGAATTTAAAATGAATTTAAAAATAAATATGCATCCAAAAATCAAGAAGAAAGAAAAAAAGCAATATGGATCCTAAAGAAAACTAAAATGATGAATCCAATCAAAGCGGATCATCAAAAGAAATCCATAAATCAAAAGTCATATACTACATATAATATAGCTATGTACCACCTTCATAATTATCAAGAAAAACTTCACTATCCATAGAGAATGTTGGTTCCAATCTTAAAACTAATCCAATTTTACCACCCAATTCCAATATTCCTCATTCTAATTAAAACTTCAAATCCCTAAATCCACAATCCATCAATCCACATATCCACCTCCAAAGTACCAATTTTCACATTCACAATCCAAATCCCACTCTTTGCCTCCACCATCTAAATCCATTCTAATTCATCCTAAATCCAATCCAAAACCTAAAATTCATTGCATCCTTGCAACAACACTTTACCACAAGAGTTATGATCACACTCTATCGAGATGTTTATATTTGGACAAGGCCAACACAACTATCAAAACACATCGTCATAATTTGCATTGTATACTAGTGCAACACTCCTACCAAAACAACTCCACAAGGCTAGATATTATTGGAATGTCATGATCAAAGCATCCAATTGTAACCCTAAACCTAACCCTAACCTTAATCCTAACTTGAACCCTAACCTTAATTATAACCATACCATTAACACTAACCTTAATCTGAACCCTAATTTTATCTCCAATTGTATCCCTAAGCCTAATTTGAACCTTAATTGTAACCCTAAACCTAACCCTAACCTTAATTATAACCCTAAACCTAACCCTAACCTTAATCCTAACTTGAACCCTAACCTTAATTATAACCATACCATTAACACTAACCTTAATCCGAACCCTAATTTTATCTCCAATTGTATCCGTAAGCCTAATTCTAACCTTGAACCTAACCCTAAACCTAGCCATAACCCTAATCATAAACCTAACCCTAAACCTAACCTTGATTTTATCTCTAATGATAACCCTAACCTTCATATTGATTATAACCTTAACCCTAAACTTAACCCTAACCATAATCGTAACCCTAACCCTAACTCTAATCCTAACCCTAACCCTATTCCTAATCATAACCCTAACCCTAATCATAACCCTAATCCTAATCCTAACCTAACCCTAACCCTAACCTTAATTTCATCTCTAATTATAACCCTAACCTTGATACTAATTATAACCTTAACCCTAAACTTAACCCTAACTATATCTCTAACCATAATTGTTACCATAACTGTAATCCTAACCCTAACTCTAATCCTAACCTTAACCCTATTCCTAATCGTAACCATAACCCTAACCCTAATCATAACCCTAACCCTAATCCTAACCTTAATTATAACCATACCATTAACACTAACCCTAAACCTAATCTTAATTTTCTCTCTAATTTTAAGCCTAAGCTTAATACTAATTATAACCTTAACCCTAACCCTAACCCAAACCCTAATAATTTTGTTTTTCATGTTGCACTACAAATGCTACTAGCATACATATACATATATATGTATACATATACATATATACATATATGTATACATATACATATATACATATATGTATATATATACATATATACATATACACTAGTATTTGGACAAGGCCAACACAACTCTCAAAACACATTGTCATAATTTGCATTGTATACTAGTGCAACAATCCTATCAAAACAACTCCACAAGGCTGGATATTATTGGAATGTCATGACCAAAGTATCCAAATCACTTACATCAACAATCCAATGCACATACCGCGCAAAGCACCAATTATAGTAAACTTGACCGCTTGGATAATCCGCGCCGTAACGGACACAGTCAGCTCAACGATAGAATCGGAACATTCATTAAATTTCTTAAATTTCTTACTTCCCCGGCAAGCAAACTATGGAAACGTAAACCGCCGTCTGTTGACACGACGAGAAGTCTGTGAGTGTTGAGTGGCGGTCGGTCCGGTTTGCGTAACCCCCAAGGTGATAAGCACCAGAAGGAAAATAAAATAACTGCTTGTATTTATCAAAATAGCCCACCGTCTATTGCCGTCAAAACAAACGGCACCGAGTGACGGTGGGCGGCCGTGGTCTTTGATAAATATCAGACTTGTTTGAACGCTCTGCGATTCAAATCAACTTACAGTATATAGTTTATACGGTCGTATTATACAGAGTATTGTTGTACTGGTTTGTTCGGCGTTGGAGGTTCAAATCTCAGCAGCCTCGTTTCCGCAGTAAGTAGACGGAAATCGCAAATACCAGTTTTCATTTCAATGTTGTGAGATTTTTTATAGATTAGGAAGAGAAATTTCTTTGCTTCGCTTTAGAATGGATCCCAAAGGACAGCTGGTGTGTCAATCATTCGTCGACAAAGCCAAATTGAAGCGCAAACAGGCTTTAATTTCATTTGTGAATGCCCGTAAGCGGTCCTTGGCGCCATCTGCAAAGAGGGCCAAAATCCCCGGCGGATTTGTTAAGTGCTGCTCCGATGGGAAGGCAGTTGTGGAAAATTGTAGTAATTTTAGAAAAAGCGGTATTCCGGCCCGAGTTATGTATTTCTGCGAGGGCGACTGGACGGATTTCCGGTCTGAAATTGCTGTGCTCCTCAAACAGGCTTTCCAGGGCGGTAAGACAGCAGTCGAGGTCGCCGTTGACGGGGTTTCTTGCTTGATAGATTTTCTGTGTATGGTACAGATTGATTTGAAAACTGGCGCGCAGAGATCGATTGCCTGGATAGACGTTGACGGAAAGTGTTTTTTCCCCAGGACTGTCTGTGACGGGATGGGTGAATTGAGCTCTTCGTCTGTTGACCTTGAAATTGACCTCAGATTTCATGGAGCCGACCGCTTGGGAGTCGAAAATTGTAAAGTAGTTACTGACAGAGATGCGAAATCTGTCCAAGTGGAAGATTCATTGGAGCAGGGTTCCAGCGATTCATGCGTCGGCGATTCCGAAGTGTCATTGGTTAAGGAATCGCGACATAATACACAGGAGCATCTCCTGATGCCAACTTCTGCTTGGATGTCATTTCCAAGGCTTTTCAGCGTTATTGAAAAATTCCTATCTTCATCAAGTATCAGTTTAATGAAGAAGCATTATGCTGATTCCAAGGAAGGCAAAATTAGTCGAGAAGACCTCATAAGAAGGTTGAGAATGATTGCCGGTGATAGGTTGCTTATTTCAGCTATAAAAATGTTTAGAGGTCAGGTACATCCTTCTATGAATGAAAAGATGAGTCCTGGCCCCAAAAATTGAGCCGTTGGCGGCTTTGAATTTTGGACAAGTGATGAAAATATTCAATCTGCAATTGCGACTGTGATAATGAAATTGCAAACAATGTTGATGAACGTACATGATGGGACTCAAAACTTGATCTCTATATAGGTTATATGGAGGTCATATCGCTTGAAACAGAAGACAATTCTTTCCGCCAAACATGGAAAATGATAATGTATCATTTTTGGAAGTTACAGATTTTTGACTGTATGTTGCCAAACCGCTCGTGAGTTTAGGCAATATCAAGAGTAAGGAAGGTACCTTATGTAAAGTAGTTTTGATGGATAGGGCAGTAGATTAGGGGCATGGTCCTCACTCATAATGACAAGAGTGACATTTTTGGAAGAACTATCCCATTATTTTTTTGGAAAAATAAAACTAGCAATTGCACATTGGTGTGCAATGGGTGGGTACACTGAAGAGGTGTGGAAGTTTATATAGAAAAATGTTTGTTATATTTTTTCGTACATTTGTAGGTGTGGAAGGTTATTTAGAAAAATGTTTCTTATATTTTTTTTTACATTTGTGTAGTACATGAGGTAAATTGCAGGGCATTTAGCAATGATGTTGTTTGTGCAACAAAGGTCTCAATAGAGAAGTGATAGTTTCAAATTAACTATGTATCCGCTTACACTAACTTTATATATTATTTAATATTTTAAATTTACTCTCCTAAGTGCAACATCCTTGGAATTAATAAAAATAAATAAAGAATTGTTATATATAAATAAATGAACACAACTATTGATTTTTCATTACAACTTCTTAGCAGTTGTGTGTTTCTTCTACTCAAATTTTTGTTACTATTATACCTCAAAATAGGTTGATATATAGTTATGGTGGATACCATACATACAAATTCATAAGTGGCACACTTTTGTAATAAGTTTTGTTCATGAACCAATATTGACACCAACTATCCTGATTTAATGTAGTTTAATTATATGCTTGTTGTTTGCATTTACTTAATTATCCTAGATTTATGTAAAAGAGATTGTATTCCCATACAATTATATATATGGCAATACATAAATACACATACATATACACATATAATATATGTATGTGTACGGGCATATTTAAGAATTGTCGTACATAATAGGTTTGGAGATTTTATGTTGCTTTAGTGAATGGCATAGGAAACTACTAGGAACGTCCAATCTCATATACACATTATAAGCTACAAATAAATTGATCACAATTCGAAATCATTCAAGAGAGAATTTGTGCATAAATTCTTCAATATTGAATTTTGTGCAGAAGTTTTTGTGAAGGCTTTGGTGATCCGAAGTGCAACTTGCAACTACAATATCTGATAAAAATCCACTTTCAAATATGCTTTGGATGGATGTTCATACCCTCATCCAAAGCTCCAATTCACACACAGGTAGGAAGGGTGCTTTAAAAGGTTGAGGAGTTCGACTTTACACCCACTGGTTGCATTTGCCTAAAGTTTTCTAAGGATTTTTTAGAAAAACCCATTTGGAACATATCCTGTAATCACGACATTCCATGATATCACATTTCTTTGAGGCATTTGTGGAAAAAGTTCACTTGCCTTGTCTATGCTTCCACATTTTCATGTTTGTCTAGCAAGGCACTTGTAACTACAACATATGACAAAAAATTCCCTACTGTTATGCTTGGATGGATGTCCCTTCGTTATTACTAGATATCTGATACAGTGCACATTATTATAGTGCAAGCCTATTTTTCAGATTGTTTCATTTAGCATCACCAATATTCCTCCACAAGAACATTGTCCCTGTTTAAAATGATAGAAATGGTTCACATCTCTTAGAACAATTTCTCTTGCAACAATCTTGGATATGAATTTAGATGCAGTGTGGCAATCAAAACAGACTCGAAGGTTCTTTTAACAACTCTAATAGTTGTACCAGGGGCCATGTTTAAGAAACCAAATACAATTGCTAACTTTTCACTACAGTGGCAGATAAATGATTCTTTTTCTTCTATTCCATAGCATTAAGTAAGAGTCTTGAATCTGGAAATACCCTGCTGCCTTCATTTTCCAAGGCAATTTCTTCAACTTTGCATAGCTCTCCCATGTTTGTGGAAGTGATTTGTACACAAAAACATGTGCCATTTTACGAGCTTCAATCCAACTACATCTAGGTATCTTTTTAATTCCTCTATCTTTCATCAATGTCCTTACTATTTAAACCTCACCACACCTGCCCACTTTTGCACAGATGTTTTAGAGAAGAGCATAAGTTGCAACATTTATAGGATCCAACTAAAAAAGCAGTTTTGCTAGAATACTCAGCCTATATTCATATATGATCCACAAGCACCAAAGATTTAATTGGCATCTTAGTAATAATGTTTAGGGTGTCCTCAAGATAGCTAGCATGGGCATGAAGGTCAACCGTGCACATCTAATGATCAACTATATATGTAATACAATAAGGGTTACTAGCATGTGAAGTATGTGCAGCCCTCATCCACTAAACCTGCATGATTGCATGCATCTAGAACACAAGCAAAGCTTACAACATGTCGGTGTTCTAGAGTGATTCATTAATTTAAAATTTTTGAGAACTTCCTTGCAAAATCCATTTTGTGCACATTCTGCAATCATATCATTTCATTCCATGAGATGACATCTCTTTGAGGCATTCTATCAAACAATTCAGGGGTTTTGTCTATGATTCCACATCTTGCATATATGTCTACCAGAGCATATCCAACTATAACATTTGACAAAAATTCCCCTACCATTATGCTCTGGTGCATGTTCATAGCCTGTTCCAAAGCTCCCATTTTGGCACAGGCAGGGAGGACTCTTGCAAAGAATTTGGCTTTATACTTGTTAATTGCATTTGTTTGAAAGTTTCTAAAGTATTTTCAACGAATCAATTATTTGCAAAGCCTGCAATCATTGCATTCCATGAGATGAAATCTCTTTGAGACATTCTGTCAAACAATTCACGTGCCTTGCATGTGCTTCCACATTTTGCATGCATATCCACCATAACATTTCCAACCATAATATCTAAGATAAATCCACCTTCTGTTATGCTTTGATGGATGTACATTCCCTGTTCCAAAGCTCCCATTTTATTACAGGCAATGAGGATGCTGACAAAGGTTATGGAATCTGATTTTACATTTGCTTGAAAGTTTCTAAAGCCTTTTCAACAAACCATTTTGTGCATATTCTGCAATATTGCAATCGATAGACCACATTCTTTTAGGGATACTATCATGCATTTCCTATGCTTTGATGGATATTCATATCTTATTTTAAATCTTCCATTTAGGCACAATAATGATTTATAATTTGCAGCACATCATATTATTGCAAATTGCTACGATTCTCTTACATTCAAACCAACATTTTTTTCATATTTGAATTTGAGTTTCTCTCTCGAGGTAAGCACCATTTTACTATTACACCATTACGCCAAAACCAACACAATACAATACTCTTGTTTCATAGACTTAAGAGTTCAACAGAAAGGTACCATAATAAATCATCTATTAGACATTAAGATGGGAATGTAATGCCCAAACAATAGGAAAGATACTATATAACAACACACTTAATAGTGATCTAAATGTAGTTTGAAAATAAAGAATTTGACAGTTTGAAGAACAACTGAGATCAGTTAACAACTGTATAGCATACAGTGAGTCTTGATAAAATAAGAAAAAATGATGGCTAATGAATTTTAAAATACAATGCTTGAAATTTCAAGATTCATGCATGATTTTGTAGTAGTCGATTGGATTATGTACAAAAAATATAGAAAAATCACCTTCGATGTGGGTGTTGTGAAACGATGCCTGAAGATGAGTAGTGGATGTGCGGTAACAACCATTGCCCTCCCACCTCGATGCTTGTCTGCCCCTTCTATTCTCTTTTTTGATCCTCCTTCATCCTTCCCATTTTAAGAATAGAGATTAAGCGGCCTATCATTTAGGGGTGGCCTCGGCCCTCAAGGCTACTGAAAGCTTAACAGTCCAAGGACACATTAAATATGATGATAAGAGGTTTAAACAAATTAGGTTTCTCTTTTATCCATGATCAAACCATTGCAAGCTCAAAACCTTTCCGAGTCATCCCTTTAGCTAAGACAAGAACAATATGGGTTTGGGAATTCAAGGCTCTGTCACCATCACCATCAAATCATGGTTGTTTCATCAATGGCAACTTCATTGCACACTACAAAAGTGCTCTTGATTTATTTCACCCAAGTTGCAGGATCACAAATGAAAACTCGCATATGAGATTGAACAAAAATTGGCAGATGATATTGTCTCATCTAGGTAAACTCTCAACAACAATCCTTAAACAATATTCACCTTTCCAACAATAAACTCCAAAGAATCATTTAATATGAATTCAAGATTAAACTCCTGCACCACAGCATAAATGTTGTGAATTTCATGCTTTACATTTGAAGTTAAAGTTACACCTTTCTAATAGTAAAAGCTTGAGAAAGTTGAACATGAACTAGTGATTTGTAAATCCCTACGAATTCATGATTAAACTGCTACACCACAACGTAATTGATTAATTGCAGTGTAGACAAAATTGATGGTTAAACAATCTACGACTTCCATTTACCACACTATCAACCAGACCCTCTCGGTGCTTATAAACCATTGATTGACAAATTGAGCTCTGAAAGCTCAAATAGGGACACACCTTCGGTGTAAAAATAAATAAAAAATCCAATGCACATGATCCCTAAAATCTAAAATTCCAAAAAAAAACAAAATCAATAAATTTTCAAAAAATAGAAAGAAAAAATAGTAAAGAGAAATAATTCATCTAATGGTGAAAACCATTTCTCGTGGCGCTTTGGGAAAGTCCATGATGAAAATCCATTCATGGGTATCATTTGTGAACCTTGAAATTGGGGGCAAGTTATCTCATCCATTCCAGCAAACCTATCCATCCTATCATCATGTCATTCCATCATACCCGTCTACCATGTCCATTTAGTCATGTCTCACTCATAAAAGTAGATGGAGCAGAGTGGGAGCGGGGGGAGAGGAATTAGGGGTTGATGATGTTGAGGAAGGAGACGATTCTAATCAGGCAGATGGATTTATGTTGTTGGGATGGTTGTTGTTGCCACCCTGCTGGGTTAAGTTGGGGTGGTTTTGGTTGTTGTGTATGGCCTGAAGGGTAGGGCTGATGCGGGGTTGCTTGTTGTTTTCGTCCCTCTAGGAAGTGTCTAGACATGTAAAATTGACCTAATACTTATCACACATCTAAAATGACATATTTGCATTATCAAAATCATTATCATCGAATATCACTGCATTTCACATAAAGAGCACATCAAAAGCATAAAAAAACCCTAATTTCCTCTATTAGTTGAATAATTATACATTATTTAATTAATTTACGTTTTCACCATTTTTTGACAAATTAAATAAATTTTATTTATTTAATAAAGTCTTAAAACCCTAATTTTTGCTATTAATTGAATAATACTACATTATTTAATAAATTCACTTTTTCATCAAATTCGGCCAATTAAATAGAAGTCATAATCTTCACTTTATTCCTCCTAATTAATTAAACAACACCAATTATTTGCAAACATAATAGTTTAATTAAATCACTTTCCCTCCCAATTTGAATAATCCAATTTAATTATTTGAAACACCATCAAAAATCAAATCAAACAGATACAACTTTGTTTGCAAAAGTCAAACTTGATTTGCACATTCAACTCCAAAAAGAATTAATTAATTAAATCAATTAATTAATCATCCTCAACCACTTTCATGATTGAGCAAATTATGAACCACCGATTGCTCACTCTAATTGGTTGACTAATCAATCTATTTCCCGAATGATCAATCTATTTCTTGACAGATCAATCTATTCTTCAATCCCACAAATTATTCAATCTATTTCTTCAATCACACCAATTATGTAATCAATTTGCACAGATTATGCCCATCTAAATCCTCTCAACATTTTTTGACCGTCAATCAAGATATTCTACTACGCGATCTCGAGCGTTCATTTCGTATCACAAATTCTATATAACAAACATCTTTCTTCTCAAAAAGGATTAGAGAATCAACCTATTTTACATAACAAAGTAATGTCAAGATCTTAATTGACATTTGACAAAAATTCAACACATATCTTCGATTAACACATGCACGTTCTTCAAACTTTCACACACACAATGGAGGCTTCGCATTGATACGAACAACCCAACATCTTCACGAACACTCTGACATGGGATAGTAACACTATTTTGTCTTGGATTCCGTTGTCGTTGTTTCATTTCAATTACTTTCTTGATTTCCTTAATATTGTAGTTTCATTTCGTGAGTAATGGGCATAGATCTTGATTCTTGTTTTGAATTAGATTAATTTTGATTCATTGCATTTATCTTATTTGACACCATCGATTTCCCACTTACACATTCTGGCACACCCGGTGGGACCCTCATCCTTAGCACTAATGATTTTATGAGCTAAATGTGAAGTTGTAGGTTCCCGACACTATAGCAGAATAGGCAAATAGCGCCTAAAATAGTGTCGGATTTCAGTGTATTTTAGTCCACGAATTGGGCAAGCTGGTCGGCGCTAAACTCGGTGCTAACAGGCATGATCATCTTGGCCCGACTTTAACGTTGAATTTTCCGCCGGACGTAACGCTAGAATTAGCGTCATGGTTAGTGCCAAACGTAACGCCAGAATTAGCATCGTGGTTAGCGCTGGAAAATCACAGCGTCCCCGTTAGCACCTAAAAGAGCGTAAAAAAATAGTGCCTAAAATAGCGCCTCTGTTAACACCTAAAATAGCACCGGGAAATAACGTCAAAAATAGCGCCTAAATTAGCGCCCAATTAGGCTTCTGGTTTTGCTTCTAGGTTTGCTTCCGGTTTTGCTTCTAGTTTTGCTTCCAGTTTTGCCTCCAATTTTTCTTCCAAGTTTGCTTCCAGTTTTGCTTCCGGTTTAGCTTCCAGTTTTGCTTTGCTTCCAAGTTTGCTTCCAATTGTGCTTCCAATTTTGCTTCTAAAAATGCTTCTTGTTTTGCTTCCTTTTTTGCTTCTAAAAATGCTTCTTGTTTTGCTTCCATTTATTAATTTAATATGTTTTATTTCAATTTAATTAGTTAAATATATCATGCATCTTAAATAACTCATATGGTTATAGAGTAAGTAATTTAATTATTTAACTCATATGATTAAATAACAATATAATTATTGTAACATGATCATCATCTATAATTAAAACAAGTGAGTCAAATATCTATAATTTAATTGAATTTGACAACATCCATCATAAGCAGTAAATTAAAATCATCATACTTAATAAATATCCATCCAAAAATTATCGACCATTTTTAATATATATAAATTGACAAGTCAATACTGATAAGATCATCATCCTGTATAACTAAAACAAGTGAAAGTCAAATATGCCAGTACATCAAAAACATGTCAAAATGATACATGTCTAATAGTCACATAAGTGAAAATGATACATGTACAAATGATATAAATAAAATTGATAAATTATGTAACTCAAATTGATACAAGTCAAGATGATACATGTCCAAATTATATAGTGAAAATGATACATGTCAATATGATACAACTCAACAATATAGTACTGCAGATGTGAAAATGATACATATGATAGTAACCATGAAAAGAGTCATCATAACGATATATCAACAATGATCCATGATGTAGTCTATATGATTATGAATGTCATTGGTTACTATCACTAACTGTCATCATCATCATCACCATCGTGATCATCATCATCGTCGTCGTCGTCGTCGTCGTCGTTGTCATCATCATCATCATCATTGTCACCGGCCTCGGTGTCTTCCATATCTGTGTCATCATCATCCTCTACCATCGATCTATACCAGAGAACCAATATTTTGTGGATCTATATCATGTTGAGGATCATCTTGATCTTCTGGAAGACCCGTGTTCTGCAAAAAACAAACATTTAAAATGAAAAGTTATTATTTATTTCATGCAATAATTTATTTTTTTGTTATATATCTAATATTACAACATATGAGACGAAACCATAATCATATTACATCATATCAAAGTGCACATATCATAATAAAATTTCAAAAAAGTTACAAATAATATTGTGAGTTAGGAGAAACTTCAGCTTTCAAAAATAAAGCCAATTAGGCTGGCAGACTTGTGGATCAGGCCAACATTTGGTGGAAAAGGAAGAAAGATGACTGGAACTCTAGAGGCCCACCATAATGGATTTCAGTAATATTCAACCATGAGAGCAGAAGAGAGAGATGATATCATGTATCAAAACATTAAGCACACATTCTTCTAGCCTGCGGAGAAGGAGATGATTACTTTGCTTCATTTTCATTTGCATAACCATATCATGGCGTGGGAACCAAGAAGACCAAGGATGTCCAGTTTTATGTGGAGGTAATGCATGTGGTCCAAACTTTAGGAGGGGGAAGAAGGTCAATGTATGATCTTGATGAAATTGAGGAAGAACAACAAGAGAGGGACGGGAAAATAAAATCAATACAGAGTTTCAAGGATTTGTTAAGCGAGTAAGAGAGCTATGGGAGCAGCCTCATCTAAAATATTTTGAACTAGAGTTTGATATACCATTTAGAGAGCTTGGTTTTCATGGAGTTCCTTTCAAAGCCTTTTCTTTTATTGTTCCTATGGTAAATTGTTTGGTAGAGTTGGTGGAATTACCTTTCTTAGTAATCCCTATTAGTGAGATTGAAATTGTTAACCTTGAGAGAGTAGGACTTGGGCAAAAAGAATTTGATATGGCTATTATTTTCAAAGACTTCAAGTGGGATGTACTCCGCATTGACGCCATTCCTCAATCTTCACTTGATGGCATCAAGGAATGGTTGAATTCCATGGATATATAGTATTATGAAAGCAAAATGAACTTGAACTGGCGGCCAATTTTGAAGAGTATTACTGATGATCCAGATAGATTTATTGAAGATGGTGGTTGAGAATTTTTAAATATGGAAGCTAGTGATTTTGATTCTAATAATTCAGAAGAGTCAAATCAAGGATATGAACCCTCTGATGTAGAAGAGGAATCAGAATCAGATTTCATGTAGCCACCATGAAGAGTTTTACAAGCCAACAAGATGGAGGGAATTCTTATTTAAGGATAATTTTCAGTGTTGCAGATACTGGCTTTAATGCCAACTATAATGGCATCAATGAAATTCCCTAGCAGTATTTATGTTAAGGAAATTTCCTTTAGATGCAAGGATTCAAAGCACATCAACCATGTGGTACAAATGATTAAATCTCAGAGACGATCTATAGCAATGAAAGAGTCTGAAAAGGCAAAGAGAGCTACACCGGTGACTTAGGAGAAACTTCAACTTTCAAAAACAAAGCCAATTAGGTTGGCAGATGTGTGGATCAAGCCAACATTTGGTGGAAGAGGACGAAAGATGACTGGAACTCTGGAGGCCCACCATAATGGATTTCGATATTCAACCACGAGAGAAAACAAAGAGTTGATATCATGTATCAAAACATTAAGCATGCATTCTTCCAGCCAGCGGAGAAGGAGATGATTACTTTGCTTCATTTTCATTTGCATAACCATATCATGGTGTGGGAACCAAGAAGACCAAGGATGTCCAATTTTATGTGGAGGTAATGGATGTGGTCCAAACTTTAGGAGGGGAGATCTTGATGTTTGCTAGGAGGCATAAAGTCAGATGAATTAAGTTCACCTACATGTCTGCCAAAGTTTACTTCCAATTTTTATGACTATTTTTCTTGACTGTCAGAGTTTACTTACAAATTTGAAATTTCTTTCTGGTCATTTTGATGAGGATATATTCAGCCAATGTGTAAGCACCTTTTGTTTGTATCACAACCATAGTAATGAGACTTAGACTCGCCTCAGACTCAGCTAGGGTGACTCGACTCGGGGACTCGGGGACTCGGCGTAGACTTGACAAAGTGAAAAAACCCTAGAAATTTAAATATTTTTAAGGATTTAAAACTTGTTTCATGCACCCTTTATTAAATAGACCTTAAATACACAATAATATCATTAAATAGAAGAAAATTTGATCACATACACAAGTATACATCGATCACTTAAGTATAAATGCAAATTTTAGCTGAAGGAAATACACATACACAAGTATACTACTATTATGCCCTTAATATGTTTTTACCCGACTGCAATGTCATTTGAGTAGTCTTAGTCTTATGCTCCAAATTGATCAAAGAAATGTGGAAGTGTTAAGCTCCAAATTGCCAATACTAAGTATATCTATAAATATAAATTGTCTCTATCACATTCACAATAGAAAGGAACTTGTTGGAAGTAGTACGCTCTAAATTGTCAATACTTAGTGAATCTAGATCCATAGTTACTAATGTCCAAACAAAACTTGTCCCAACAGCCATAGGGAAATGGGAAAAGTTAATGGGTAATAATCAATGGGCTACATAGGAGGTTGTCATACTGTCAGCTGATTACCTAAGCCTTCCCCCGTGCCCATTTCCCTATGGCTGTTGGGACAAGTTTTGTTTGGACATTACTAACTATGGATCTAGATTCACTAATTATTGGCAATTGAGAGCATACTACTTCCAACAAGTTCCTTTCCATTTTGACACACTATTAATGTGATAGAGATAATTTATAGATATAAATATTAAACAATGTTGTAGCCTGCAATAAGCCAATAACACATAAAAAATTAATATTCAAAGTTTAAACTTTTTAATTAAATTATTAAACTAAAAAACTGGGTTAGCTTTTAGTTAGCTTTTTTGGATAGCTCTACTGGGTGTTGAGGACATTCCATTTATCTTTTGAATGTTAAGAAGTCAGAGTTTCTAGGATTTGTCAAGTGAGTAAGAAAGCTATAGGAGCAGCCTCATCTAAAAGATTTTGAACTAGAGTTTGATATACCATTTAGAGAGCTTGGTTTTCATGGATATAAAGTACCATGAAAGCAGAATGAACTTGAATTGGTGGCCAATTTTGAAGACTATTAATGATGATCCAGATAAATTTATTGAAGACTATTACTTTTAAACTAATTAATATCATTTACTCTTTCCAAGGAAATAAAAAAATATATCATTTAACATATTAAATATACTTACAAATTATTGAAGGAATGTTTTTCAAAATTATTGAAGAATTATCTCTTTTTTCCGGCATTAGACGTACGTTCGGCATTAATGTTGATAGCCGACAATTTGCTATGTAATGAAGTTTTTTCTTGCATTTCCTTTGATGCTTCTTGGTTTGCGGGAGTAAGGATAGTGTTAGGATGGCGGTGTGAAGTATTTTGGTGGCTAATGTACCAGAGAAGAAATGGAGGCCAACTTCACTCTGAAAGCGAGGAGGAAATTGGATCCTTTTGATGGCAAAGTGACGGTGAAGAAACTTTGTGGCTTGTTCCTATACAAGGATGTGAAGGTGGTGCAATCTGTGCAAATCATTAAGGGTAATGGCTTCAAAGATTTTAAGCACAAATATCAGACTAATATGGATATATACTCTGTGATCATGGTGTGGGGACTGGACTTAGGAGAGTCGGTGGAGGTTGTAAGGAAAGTGATGAAAGCATTGGTGCATAGGGATTTCTTAGTGAACATGGAGAGTATCCTAGAAAGGGCTATACTAGGAAAAGGATTTGTAAGCGAAGGCATGGAAGGTGTAGACCCATAAGTAGCAGAGATAAATCACCCTTTCATTAGGTGGCCAGAAGGAAGAACCAAAGCCGTGTGGAGAGAGGGTGTGGAACGAGGGTGGAAAGCTTTGAAACTGTGCGTCAAATTAATGGAGACTGAGGAGATAATAGTGGGACTCAAAGCCATCACCAGAGAGGAGTTGTGTGAGAAGGGTTTGCGTATGAGAAATAAGGTGAAGCCACTCGCGGAAATGTGCCCATTGCATCTAGGCAACGCTTCTGGAACTTTCACGTAAACTAGTTTACCGTGTTTAAGCTAGATATTGATGTATAAGTTTAAGGGGTTAAGCCTTATTTTTGGTTTCGATACTGTAAATAGCTAGTGTTTGGGTAGTAGTTAATTGGATAGTTTTCAGGCGGTTGTGGTAGTGCTTTTTGATCCGTAGGTTTTTATTCTGTTTTAACAAACATGATGTTGTGGTGCTGGAAAAACATTTTATTTGGAGCTTTGTATATTTTGAAATAAAAATATTATCACCGATCGAAGAAAAAAAAATTAAAATATCGTTTAATAAATTTGATATAATCTTATGAGAAAGTTCAAATACCTGCGTACTCTCCTCACCGGACTTCCTCCGTGCATCCTGGCTTCGTGCTCTCTTCGTGTGCCCTGCTCTCTTCGCGCGGTGTTTTTCCCTTTTATTTTGTTTGATTTCTTCCTTCACGCGGGAAATTTTTTAATTTTTAATTTTGATTTCTTCCTTCGCGCGACATTTTTCCCTTTTTTCCCTTTTTTTGTCGTCTGATTTCTTCCTTAATGCCAACTTGAGCGCCGACTTTTGGCCGTTAATGTAATCAGTTTGGGGTGCCTAATTGAGCGCCTATCATTGTACATTTTTCCTAGTCTAGCCTTGTGACTCAAAGTTCTCATCCTCAATTCGATTACACTGACCAAACACTGGAAATATTTCTCGACATCACTAGCATGAATGTTAATTCTTTATTTTCTATCAAGTAGTTATTTTGATAATTCATGTGAAATCAATTATATTATTTTGCAATGAACAAAAATCAACATGAATTATAAAATGTGAATGAGGATACAATGTTCTTTCGCCATTTACTCACAAAAAAATGCCAAACATAGTTATATGAAATGGATGTGAAGTGTGTGTAGATGTATACGAATGCTTACAAATGCAAGTAAATGAATGTAAACTAATTGTTATCAAATTTTCACTACAACTCAATTTGAGGGAGCTGTTTTGTTCAAAGTTTTATTTTAAGGTGAAAATTCAAAATTAACCTCTGTAGATGTTTAATCATTGCAAGTGTTTAAAATATTTTGGAGTTCCAAGATGCAATGTGTTTAAGTTGTCTGATTCAATTACAACATTAAAGAGTTGCATAAAAGAAAAGAGATGCTTTCAGTTGCAGTGTTCAAACAAGTGATTTACATTGTTTTACGTGAAAGGAAAAGATATAGAATTGAACAAGTGATTTACAAATGTTGAAAAGATATAGAATTGGGTAATGAAAAATCAAAATGTTGCCCTGCCCAAACTCCTGCCTTGTTTTTGTGACCACCGTTGTCCCGTGGCTCCTTCATCAGCTCGGTGCGGTAGAGTGGTTTTTACCGTGGTCCCGCAAGGTGCTTTATCCTTCTTGGCGGTAGTGCGGTGAAAGCTTCTATGGTGACACGCAAGTTGCGGTGACTCCCACAAGTCTTCTACCATTGGCGTGCGGTAGTGCGGTGACCACCACTATCCTGCGCCTCCTTCATCAGCTCGATGCAATAGAGCGGTTTTTACTGCGGTCCTGCAAGTTGCATCTTCCTTCTCAATGGTAGTGCGGTGAAAGCTTCTTGGGCAACATTTTTATTCACAGAGGAGGCCATGTAGAGAGGACGTGGTTGATGTAAAAATACTAAATCGCTGAGAGGAAAGTGGGTGGAAATAGATGAGACAACATTGATTAAGCACTAAATTTATTTTGATATTTTTTTGTGTGAGAAAAAATTACTAATGACCTTTACATAAATGTTATGTGAGTAAGATTTTTGGATAAAATGTGTGCAAATTTTTACATAACTATCATGGACTGTGAAAATAAAATGTTATTAATTTCATAAATGTGTTTGATAGCATATCATGCCATTGGAAATTAGGGAGGATTCCTGTCTCACAGTTGACTTAAGGAATGCCATAAGTCGATTGTCAGCATTTACAAGGTATGTGGTTATATGAAACATTCATGTGTGAGAGACATAGAGATATTATATTGCATTTTAATTTATGACTAAAGGTTCATACTATTTACTATTATTATACTAGGTGGGTGACCTCCAAGGAGATCCATGAATCTCAAATGCCTAAACTTTGAAATGCTTTAGTAATATTATGTTGTACTTGGACAATTCAAAACCTATTTTATTCTCCTAGCAAGCTATTTTATTCTCCTAGCAATCTTTTTTATTTTCCATTATAATTCTAGACCAAACAACATTTGTGGGGATGGCCTTTTACACCAATCTTAATTTGTATGAAGTTCATGAACCTATTGTCAAGCAGTAAATTCCTTTCATAGACAGGAAATGTAAAGGCTTCATTTAAGAAAAGATAAGCAGTCTCTTTCTGAGGGTAATCCACATGCAAAAAGTAAAAAGCACATAAAAAAAAAATTGTACAGTAGAAAATCAAATTGAATCAGTTTTTGATAAGGAAAAACAGGTTTTGAAGGGGCCCTGAAACCCTTTACAATGACGCCAAGCTGCAAGAGAAATTAAACCACTAAGCCCAACAACCCAAAAATCCAAGAAGCTGACATAAGACGAAACATTAGCAACCCGTCAGCAAACCCAAAAGCAAAAAGCATTAGCAAACCTACTGAACCAAAAGAGAAAGCACCAACTACAACAAATTATCTAAAACATTAGTCGAGGCCATGTTCTCCTTGATGAACTCCTCATGGATACTGATAACATCCTTCAGCTCCTCAATAGCAAGAACAACCCTCTTTTCCATCTTGCTCCTTGTCCTAAGGCACATACCCGCCTGCATGTCCTTCTCCAGCACATGAGTAGAAGCTTTCACTTTCTCCACCAGGTAAGAGCCACTAATCTCTTCAATCCTTTCCTCCATATTACCCAATTCAAGCGGTTTTCCAGTCCAATTCAACGCTTTCTCATTCAGAACAAAAAGACCCATAGCAGTGGTCTTCAAAGAGTTATTGTTGATATTGACCACTGTTTTCAAGTCCTCCGACATCTTTCCCATTTTATCCTCCAGACTTGCCACTCTGTCCTCTAACATTTTATTAACAATAACTTCCAAAGAGGAAATTATTTTCTCATGAGAAACCCCCAAATGATCAACATCGACCAGTAGCTTATCAAGCTTAATATGCATTGATTTCACTTTACCTTTTATTTCCCACTCCTTTTGGTTACCTCTTAGCATAGCAACACAAACATCCTACCAATTTTTCATCTAAAGATTGACCTCCTTAACCTCATAAAATAACCACTTAACCAGGGAAAGTAGGTTTCTCATCCCATCTTCGACCATTCTACAAAACATATTCATGTCAATTTCATCCCAGTTAACCGGAGGCTGACCTTTCTGCTCCAAGTCAACAGGGGCATCAGAACAATCCCTATTTTGTTCATCCTCTTCTTTGGCTGGGGAATCCTCGACATCCACAACATCCACCTTTATCCTCTCCTTATCTGGAAGATTCTCCAAATCAGCTAACACCTCCAGACATTCCTTCTTCACTTCCTTCTCCACAGCAAAAAAATCCTGAGAACAATTAATCGCATCAATCCCCTGCATATCCATAGAGCCAGTCTCATTAGGCTTCACCTCCATCTTAGAGTTTCCCATATTAGCAAGGCCACTCAACTGACCACCTAAATTAACCGACACCTTGAGCCCTTGCACTAGGGAGCTCTCTAGCAGACGGTCCTTACCAGGAACATGGTTCCCCAATGAAGCATTCTAAACACAATCAAAATTTGAAGGGTCCACATCACCCACAGGATGACAACCCTTCAAACCCTCTTTTCCAGAAGACAACGCGGGATTCAAATTCGAACTAGGGGCAACCACCTCAATTTTCCTTTTGGTGGAAGCTTTAACTTTCTTCATGCCTTTGGTTTTCCCCTTCGAATATTTTCTAACAGAATTAGCCATATAGTCTCCCGTAACTCCACATCAGTCTCATAGCCCTTACCCCATTCTTCCAATTCCTCATCCATTTCCTTATAGCCTCCTTCATCAACAGACATATCCTCATGTTCTGACTCTTCCTCCTCCAAACTACCGACCCATTCACCGACAGAGTCCCCTATTTCATACCCATCAATTTTAACTTCCTTCTTACCAAGAGTTTTAGGGGAGACCGAGATCAAGTTTAGCTTGATATGAGCAAAAATCAAACACATAAGCCCTTGATGAAGAACCACCTTCTTAGGGTTCTTTCTATGGTCTTCAATACTCTTCTCCATAGAATGTAACTGGTAAAAAGGAAACGAAACCGAAACATTATGCCTAAAATGATTTAAGAGCATAAAATGGTGAGTGTAACCACAAAGAATCTACCTTCAAGGGTGAAGTAGTGCATAATGGCCAACACGAGGTCCCTCCAAAGTGGCTTCAGGGACTTCCTAGCATAACCTCCACTTCCAATTTCCTTAACCTTCTTCCTCTCGTCATGTTTAAAGAAATTCGCAAAAGCCTTCTTAGCCGCTCCCTTGTCTCTGAAAAACTTTCTCCTAGCAACTGAAAGACCAGTTACCTCCACAATAAAATCCTCTTCAATTCAAAACTCAACGCCCTGGTAACGTAGAGACCTCCCATTCCATCCTTTCACAAAGAAATCTATTACATCAAGGTCCGGGCCTTGAATTCTCTGCATAAATTGAGTAACCCCCTCCAATTCCAAGTGCTCCCACACAATAGCATTTTTCTGAAACTCTTCATAAGAACTCAACTCAATTATGCAACGGTCACCACCCATAGTGACAGGAAACAAATGAAAACCCAAGAACACCTGGAAGAAATGAAAAAGTAAAATGAACAAGGTGCTACTAAAAAAAATACAACAAACACCCACAAATACATGTGGGCTTATCATTCCAAGTAACCCTGCCAAAATTTCCAGTCCATCCTTCTACGAAAACCAAGGAAAGAGAAAAGGGTTGACGTGCAAAAACCAACTTAAAATCATAATGAAAAACATTTCCCCGAGAACATCTTGCCTAGAAACAAGCCAGTTGGTCATCATTAGAAATACACTTCAGATTAAGAGGTAGCGATTCAAAATAATCCCACTTAGATCTCTCAGCCACTCCCACATTGGCAACCCCATCAGCCATCATGTTTGCTTCACGAAAAACATGTGTGATTTTGATCTCCTCAAAAGAGTTAATAATAGATATCGAGTCATTAATAAAATTGGCAATAGACCATGAAGGAGGAAATTTCATCATGAGACAATTAATCACATTAAGAGAGTCCCCCTCTAGCCATAGTTTAGAAACACCTTGTTTCTTAGCCAAAACTAATCCATGATAAGTTGATGCAGCCTCCGCATAAAAAAACAATTGTACAGTAGAAAATCAGATTCAATCAGTTATGTCTTATTTTGCTTGCACACTTATCTGAAATACATAGGGTATTCACCATACATTTCCCTTGACAAAGAAAACATGTGCTTTCATTTATTTTTACTGTATATCTCAGAAGTGAAATTGTTGTTACACAATGATGCACTGAGAAAATAATATATACAAAAAAATGCAAAGAAAATGTTTGAAATTTAACATGCAACCTACTGTGTTGTGCTGAAAGGAATCAAGATTAACTAGGACAAGAAATAAAAATAAAATTTTGATGATTGTACTTAAAAGTGTTCAACGGGATATCAAAAATGTGGACAATGATGGTGCTGAAATTGAAAACCCTGATTCTGATGACATTACTGTTTTATGTCATTAGAGATAAAGAGCACATACAATTTTATATACATAGAAAATGAAGATTTGAAACTAGCAATCTGAAAATGTAAACACTATAAGATTTTTCCTTAAACAATAATTCACATAGTCACTTACAAAAAAGGGTGAAGCATTTTTTATTCAAAATTCGTTTTCTTTAATAGACATAACAGTAAAAGAATATTTACAAGTACAAGAATATATACATTGTTTCATAGAAAATAAGGAATATTTCATAGAATATATCTTTAGAATATAGGAACTTCCTTTGTCGGATATTTGGAAATTCCTACACACAAGTTCTACGTCGGAGCGAAACAACCCGGAAGTGTTTCACACTGGCTCAAGGTACAATAATAAATTAATGCATGTTGTTGATTATTTTAGATGGAGATTGGAGCAAATGCAGAGCCTGAGCGTTCAACTAGCAAAAGAAGAAGATATGTACGTGGATGTGGCCCTAAAACTGTTAAAGAAACAATTCAAACGAGTGATTGTACAAAGACAAGCAGATTTATGATTTTATCTTAGAATGTACAAACTTTCTCTATCAGATATTAAAGATGTCAGGTTGGATCAAAAATTGGATAAGCAGATTTATGATTTTATCTTTAGAATGTAGGAACTTCCTCTGTCGGATATTTGGAAATTCCTACACTCAAGTTCTGCTTCCGAGCGAAAACACCCGAAAGTGTTTCACACCGACTCAAGGTACAATCCAACCTGGTTATGACACCGATAGCAATCCAATTTTTCCTGAACCGTCCATACTTGAACATTGCATCACAATCTATTCTTCCTGCACATAAAAATGCCACATATTATAACCCCTTCTAAATAAAACTCAAAATACCATGAAACAATGAGTCCCCTATATTAGTAAGTAGGCAGTCTATAGGGCATAGTTTGATTTTATACAAGGATGCTCATGAAAGGAATCTTCAAGTGACAGTGAGTGAGTTGTTTGAGATTGCAGTTGATGGTGCAATATCCAGTCTTAAAGGTAGTTAGCAAAGCAGTAAATGTGCAAGAAAATAAAATTGTACACAACAAACAATTCACAATGTTTTCTTGCATAATGCCTTAATTTTGAAGACAAAAATCTCATTGTATATTGATGAAAGTAGTGACCTTAATGGTCAATCACTGGCAACCATGATTTTAAAACATGCTATTGTGCTTATGGAGGCAACATTTTAAGCAAGGCGGCGAGTAGTGGTTTGGAACAATGGCAGGTATGAAGGAGTTGCTTTATATGCATACTATGCAGTCTAGCTTAAGACAATGTTCTTAGAAGAGATTGAAGGTGGATTATGGAATTCAAGGGTTACATGATAAAGATTAAAGCAAAGACTGGGATCTATTTAAAAGCCACTATCATGAAGATATTATAGATGTCAAATGCAAAACCCTAGCAGCTAGAGTAATGAACACAGTATGAAAGAGGACAGTGTGCTAGGGAAAATTTAGGAGATCTCCACACTATCTAAACACAAGAAAATACATCATTTATTTATTTTTTAAAATTAAAAGAAATTATTCTAAACCCTATAGGGTGAAGCCACATAAGTGGTTTACACTTTTGAAGAGGAAGGAAATTTCAAAATTTCCCCACTCTTCATAGGAAACCGGTTTGGCCGAACCATATGGCTCGACCGAACCATATGGTTCGGCCGAACCCATGGCTCGGCTGAACCAGTCACCAAGCCTAATAAAAAATAATATTTAAGGTGGTTCAGCCGAACCTGGGTTCGGCCGAACCCCTTGAATATGACAAAACCAAAAAAAGTGCTTTCACTTTCACATTTTCACTGTGAATTACCAGTCAGTCACTGTCCCTACGCGCGGCGAACAGAATCCGAACGGCGACCCAACAAAATTTCTCACCGGCGAAAGCAAATTTCGGGTCCTCTCTTCAAATTTCATCATTCCAATTCGCATATCGACCACTATTGAGCACGAGGTATTTAAAATTCCATTTTTTTTGAGTTCAAAATGCATGTATTTTTTTAATTTTGAAACCCTATATGCAATTTTTTTAAAATTTGTTGAATTCAAATTGCACTTGTTTGAAAGTTTTTAAAGCATTTTTAATATAGTATTTTGCTTCCCCGTTTTGCATAATCCAAGGGTTTGAGTAAGGAAAAACGAGTTTCCTCCGAAAGTTTGTGCAAAAAAACATTATAATGGCTCTCAACATAGTCTAAAAAAAGGAGATAAATACATTCCTAAAGACTAGAAATGTAGGGTCAAACTCACAAAATAATTTTAAAACTACAAATTTAAGGTCAAACTTGTAGATGAAAATGCAAATTTCATACATGTAGGAGTGAACCATGAAAGTCATAGCTTGATTTGTTAAGGTGTTATAATATTAAATCTTATAAAAAATCAAGAATCATATCATTGATTACATACATTACAATAAAATATCTCCATATAACAAATGAAGCTAAAAACCCTAATCTTCTTTGTGAATTATATAGTGTGTTTGCTACATGAGTAATTTTTTTAATGAAAACCATGTTTAGGAATGAAAATATCCAATCCCTTATGCTTCTAAACTAAAGTTTGCAATGGTTATGGTTCTTTTGGCCTTATAGATTCTTGAATCATTTTATAATATAAAACCAAAATATAACCTACTTTGGCTCTAATAATTGTAAACCCTTTAGGAATTCTAAATTGTTGCATCTTGTCTTGATTTTCCCAGCATTGTTATTCCTTTTGAAAATTTTACAAATTAGGCAAAGAATCCTTGCACTTATATAGAGGATCCTTATGTATGTTCTTAAAATTATTTAAGGTTAAATGACTTAATCTAAAATAAAGGCATATACGGATCTCTTGCAATTGTAACCTCTTTACTAGTGTTCAAACATATTTGATACCTTCATGGCATGACATAGATGATGTTGCTTGATATTGCTTTATCCATGGATACCCAAATAAAATATGAGATACATCTAAAGAAGAAAGAATATGACATAGAATGAGAACTTCCCTCATCTTTTAGACCAAAAAATTAAGGTAAAATAATGTATCCTATAGTTTCAATCAACATATCATTAGTCAATTTTAAATAAACCCTCAAATATGCATATGCTTGTTGATAAAATGATGATAAAACAAAAATTATTCAATGCATACATTTTAATGCTGAGTAAGATCAATAAACACACCCTTACATGGTTCATGATCCACACAAAACCAAATGACCATTATAATTATTTGGTAATATCTCACAATGTGAAAAAGGTGTCAAAAAAATAAGCATACCTAAATCGTAAATTGACTTGTCATAAAGTGGGTGGGTAGCTTAGTGGTGGAGATTTGCATCCTAACTAGTTCATGGAATTTCAACATGAGGAGAATTAATAGTAAAATAATAATATCTTTTGACAACATAGGCATCCAAGTACTCATTCCAAGATTGTTGAAGATACAACATTAATACATTAGGATTTCAATTAAATATCACACTTTCCTATAAAAAAATCCCAATTGATCTATCTTTTGGTAGTGCATTTAGTTTGATATTTTTTTCTTCCCCATACTTACAAGATTCCTTTATTATCGAAGCTTATTTACTCTAGTATGTTATCCTTGGTTCTCATATGAACTATATATATATAATTCAATCAAGATCCTCGTATCATTACAAATTTAAACTTAGCTTATTTTTTCTCCCAATTTCTTCTTAATGAACATATGGTCTTTCTTCCTCTATTAGCCTACTCATGCACCATCACCAACCATGAATGAATCTCCATGAAGCTAAATACCCATTTGTACTTGGTTGGTGTAAGTTGGGATTAGTGTTCCATTCACTTAAAATCTTATCTTTAATGTTGCTTTTTTCTAAATTCTTTCTAAAGGGCATAAATTACAGTCGGTAGAGCTTTGATTTTAATATTTTCTTAAAATTAAAAATATTAATGAGTTTGATGCATTAAGCTAAAAATATCAATTTGGACACCATTAAAACCCTCGAGAGACTCTCGCAAAGTGAAAATGAGCTCCAAAATTTTATAGTGTGATATGTGAGAAAAAATGAAAAGGTAAGCAATGGGCTCAAGATATTATTATAATAAAATTAAATAAGGAGATCGTGATGATTATTGTATTAGGAGTTACATTGGGAAGAGTGGAGCATCTTTTCATAATAGATGAGACTTATTGTAGTTGACATCTTCATCATAAAGCACTAGTATTGGGAGTGGTTACTATCAAGGGTATGGGATTTAAGGTCCTATATCATTAGTTCGTTTATATTTTGTGTACATGTTCCAATGCATAGTGGGGCATGGGTTCTTTTCTTGTGGACCATGATTTTTTTCCACTCATTACATAAATTAATTGATCATTTCTTGTTTCCCTTGCTCTATATATAATTTAATGTATGACATAAGGCTTAAATAGTGTTATGTAGAAATAGCCAAAACATTAGACTAAAGAAGATTGAGTGGATTGGATTGTTATAATCTTGTTATGAATATTAATAAAAGTTTCATATCTCTTTAGTAGTGGGATTTTTGGAAAGGGTTTCTCCATATTATAATTCTAGTGTTCATGAGGTTTGAATATTTATTTATTTTCTCCACTATTTCATTAATATTATTTGGTATATTGTATGTTTGATTAGACTTAAAGTGCCTCACCATTAGTTGATACTCCTACTATATATTTACCTTGTTTGAAATAGTTTAGTCCATGTCAATAGTTGATTTGCACCCTTAATAACTTGGTGGGAATATCAAGTATTTTTTATTAAATATAATCAATAATCATTGTAAAAGAAATTTTAAATCAACTATTAGTCTAGAATGATTATTTGAGTGTTAGATAAACCATTTAAATTTAACCTCATAATATTACTCTAAATATGTAGTTTTACCAACAAAATGAATGATATTTATGTCTATTACATGACAATTACAAAATCATGACTATAATTCTTTAAATTATACTCATAATCTAATTTAATACTCATAAGATATTAAATCATTGTTTTTCTCAAGAGACATGTAATTAAATATCAAGAATATTCTATAGTTTATTAGTCCACAAAATAATTTTAATATAGTCCATAACATTCAATTTTAAAATTCATAGAGTTGTTGGGATATTATCATATCACTAGCTATGGAAAAATTTAGGAAAGGGTGGGATATTACACTGCACCCTATATTTGTGTGTTTTAGAGAAAATTAGCATGGAAGGTTTGCATTTCTCACAAATAAGAAAAAATCCTGAGAATAATGTACAATATTCTACTATATGTTTTCATATTGTTGAGTTATGCCTTGCAAATTAAATGTGTATCTTTTCCTCTACAACATTCCATTTATACATAGAACTATGGATTAATGGTTTTATTATATTATGATTGAATTATGCCTCATGTTGGAAATTCCTCTATCTCTTCTTTGCTAAAATACTTTGGAACTAATAGGATTCAATTGTGTTTTATGACATAGGTCTATATTACCACAATGATGTATGTATAGGTGTACATTTTAACTTGGTTAGCTTTCCTAGCAAGTTCTTCATTACAGCAATCACTCCACCTTGTCACTCAATCAAGCCCACTAGAACATATATTGGAATTTAACCTCTTTCATACTAAAAGAAAAAGTAATCATTAATTATATTTAATTTACCATATAATTTGATCTAAGTAATGCATTTTATAAGATCTAATTGGTGTATTTATAAAAACTATTTTGTGTTTTGGGCATAGGTGGTCCTAGAAAATATGCATAAATAATAAGATAGACTATGGATTATCTTTTAAATATTGTTCACGGTTTTTCATGTCATATTTTTATAGGAGGTCCTCATAATTGGTATTCTTGTATGGTATTAGAGCCAAGCTAGGTGCATTTGACACCTATGTTTTGGCTCAAGGGAGTGTGTTGGAGAAATGATACACACCTAAGTCATAAAAAGACTCATCACAATGTGAGCCATTAGCTCAATAGTAGAGCATCCTAACACCAAATGGGAGGTCCTAAGTTTGAATACTAGTTAGTCCATAGAAATTTCTATAAAATTCAATCACTAGTACATAAGAAGAAGAATAAGTACCCTTATAATTTTTATTAATACCAACAAATCATTCCTCACATGTAGGTGAATCAATGATTTCAAGCTTGTCAACATGTATATGTGCCTCAATCTCATGACCCTCATATAAAACCATTTTATTAGATTTATTTAGTGTAAAAATATTTAAATATTTAGAGGAACAATTGCTGATTTCAACCTAACATAAATTTTCATTAGAGGAACAATTAGCGATTGACCCCACATAACCCTCAACCTAATTTTTATTTTTATGAATCAAACTCTAATCAATTATTCCTTAATCCCATATAAAATGTTGAGTATAATTACAATTAACTCTACAATTTAATAACAAAATTCTTTTCATTATATCTTTTGGGAATAACTTCTTAGATTTTATCTAATGGCCTAATAGAGGAAGTGCACTCTCAAGCAGGCACTAAGTAAATTTTGAAGCACATTTTACAAAGGAAAAGTTGGAGGCTTTAGAGTCATAATTATATTAGAAAACATTTTATGCAACATAGTATACAGGCTGAGATCAATCATTGTGTACTAGATTAATATTACTAGCCAAATTTGCAAGATCCAAAGAAAGGTTGTGTGCATCGAAGCTATATCTTGATTACCATTTTCTCAACAAGGGCCTCATGGTCAAATGATTCTTCTCCATTATGATAAATTTAGTATCATGCATATTCCCAATCATACCAATTTTAGCTTGATTCACAACCATGGTGGGATTGAACTATGATTTCTTATAGTTAGGAAAAGAGGATGATTTTGGTATTAGAAGGAAATAAGGATCGAACAATGTTTAGATTTGATTAAGAAATTAGACACTTAGTGTAGCTAATTTAAATCTAAAACTAAATAAGATTCAAGAAAACCTTAGACTACTTTGGGTATCAAAGAATGTTTTAATGTTTTTAATTAGGAGTGCAGACATGTTAATATACATTTAATGATGCATTTTTGATCTCTATAATTTTTTGATGTTCTCAAGGCTATATAATTGAAGTTCACATGTTAACAACTATTAGATTAAATATTTTTATCCCCAATTATTTAAATGATTTTATACTTTAAATTTCTTTGTATTCTTATTCTTCTTTCATCGCTTCATTTAAAATTTGAACCATTTAAGGATGTTATGTTATAGATTATAGTTGTTCTCCAATTCTTTTTAAATCAAGTTAATAGTATGAAAATATTATTGATGAGTAGATGAATTAAATTTCATAAAGTTCTATTTTAGATTTGTATTCTTTTTTATCTAGATATATTATTTACCAAAGTCTCATTGTTTTTAGGTGTAACTGTGAGTATATAACATGGAAAAATGTAGATCATGTTTCACCAGGCTAGAATCTTTGTTTGCAAATACTAGTAATGAGATAAAAAATTAAGAGATTCATTAGCATGTGGTGCAAACCCGGGGATATATAATGAACCATGCATGTTAATATTGCATAGTCTAGAAAAACTAAAAGATGAACTTGAGAGGACTAGTTCATATTCCCCAGACAGAGTGACTGCTATTCTTTCCCGCATGCGGGAAGAAGTACATGGTGACGCTCCCCTTAAACAACAAATACAAGTATAGTAAGTCACCAAAGAAATGATAAAAGCCACTGTTTCCCCATTTTATCAAAATGTGCGTAAGGTTGGGGATACTGTCACTAGATGTGTTGATCATGCTATGGCCTCATTGGTCTACCCACGATTTCTCGCATCACATGGTCTATACCCAAACAATGACCGAATTCCATTGTATTTTGTTCAGCGGTTGTATGTTGAGGTCCATTTGGGCCTCAAAGTTAACTACCTAGACATTCCACCATATGTTGGTCAGGGGCGTGGTAGGATTGCTGATAGGCCCACCTATCGTCGAGCAGATAGACCACCCCTAATGTTTAGGGTATTGGTTGGTGACAGGTCTCCTGCTCTCACCCCAGTTCTAGCCCCCATAGCAGATGAGGTTGTTGTTGCTTCCCAAAAGGAAGCAATTGACACTGTAGGTGACATTGCGGCTGCCACCACTAGGATATCCGATGATCGTGTAGGTCAGTATTTGATGTCCAGACATTCCTGATCCACACCATTTTTAGCACAGTGGACCACCATGGATCCTTTTACAATGACCGACATCCCTACTCCTACACAACTTGATGCACTTACAGGAGATATGGCACGCATGACTCTACATTGTTTGGTCGTGGGACTCATGGAGGGTATATGCCCACATTGCATCGACAATGGACGGTGATAGAGTACGTTAGAGATCATTTG
>VDFB02259307.1:0-65589 GCA_007258455.2 Sequoia sempervirens
ATTTTGGCATAAGGTTAATGAATGGAGATCTAGATCAAGAAGTAGCTTGTTCGGAATGTCAATGGTCACAAAATGCAAAAATTAAGGCAATACCAGAAACTTTTACAAAAGAAAGAATGTGTGAAACTTTTCGTTTACACAAAAGAAGGCTAACTGAGCAAAGAAAATGGATGCGCTTGAGATGAAGAAATTTGTTTTAACAAGATCCGGAAAAAGAAAGAAGTAGAGAAAAAGTGATGATGAACGGTTCATACTAGTTCCTCAAAGATGTTTCTAGAAAGTAATTGAAGTATTTTCTACTAAGGGTTTTAACAAAAATTGTGTTTCGCTGAAAAGATATGGTGTTGATGCCTCCAACACGGCGATAAGGTAGCTGACGTGCTTGATCTATTGGTGAAAACTCGATGAAAAGATCTCGATGCGTAAATTTTGTGAGGGTGTGTGTGTGGATTGCTGATGGGCCAAAAAGTGGTGATATGATGGGTATGTGTAGGGTATGTGGATAACGACTTTTTTTTACCCAAAATTGATGAAACAAAAAAGGTTTTTAATGGAGATTCTCATATTTCCACCAATATAAATTATGCTTACTTTGAATTTAATAAATAATTATTATTCATTTTCTATTTGAATTACGAGTAAAATCCTGATTGATAGGTTCATTGAAAAACATCTATAGATTTCATACAGTATCACATTTTTGAATCTGAAGCACGTGTCACATTCTATGCTTTGCATACTATAGGATTAAAGAAAATTAATTTTACAGTTTTGACCAAGTTAAGGTGGCTGTAAAAACAATTCTTTTTATATTTTTTTAAAAGTTGTAATAAAAAATTCATAATTAATTATTTACATGGAAAAAAATTACAAAAATATATATCACATCGGGACATGCGTCCTCTAGTTATATCTAAATTTTTTTTAAAAAATATTATCATTTTATTGTGGTTAGGGTGGTCATAAAGACACCTAGTTTTTTTTTTGCCTAAAATTTAAGTACTACTGCATTGAAATTTCAAATTTTCATTAAATAGATTTATTTTCTTAAAATAAACCTAGTAGTTTAGAAACTAAATTCAATTTTCTATAGATTGTATTCTTAAATATTTTTGAAATAATATAGATAACTTATTCAAATTTTTATGTCAAGTTACCTAGCTCTAATTTTTCTAAACTTTTCGCCAATTAAGGGCACGTGTTTTCCATGATGATCTTCAACATACCAAGAGATTAAGGTTCCTTTGATGATACAGTTAGGGTTGCCAGCTCTTTGACCTAACTTTGAATCAATCCACTAAATTCCTCACGGTTTAGCCAGTATAGGTACCCGAAAGTGAAGATTTAGTTATAAAAAATCAGTTTAGTGTCCAGTTTGGCCAAAAATTATAAATGAGTGTTATGAGATCACCCCATACTAAATGAAATTTTCACATCATTGGCATCACTATCATCAAATACCACTGCATTTCACATCAATTGCATCTAAAACCCTATTTCCCCTGTTAATTGAATAATACGCCATTATTTAATTAACTCACGTTTTCATCATTTTTGACAAATTAAACAAATTCCATTTATTTAATAAAGTCCTAAAACCCTATTTATGCTATTAATTGAATAAAAAAATATTATTTAATTAATTCACTTTTTCATCAATTTCGACCAATTAAGCAACAACAGTCGAAAATAGAATAATCAACTGTTAAATTTACTCCTATGAAGACTATTAAGCAACATCAGTTAAGAAACAGCTGCATCACTTGGCCTCAACAAATTATTAGGGGAGAGGGGCCAATAGTCTTGTGGGTTAAGTTTGTCAGCATGTAGCGATTGACTGAATATCATAGAACCTTTGTTTTTTTCTTTTAAATGTGGACTAGCCTCTTATCTATCTATAACTAAGGTTTGGAGAGGTGACTCATCATGCAACTTGCCACATCAGCACATCTATTAAGAAGTTTCTAAAATTTTGACTTTTTAAATACTCGACCAAAACTTAATCATGGAACCCCCAGTAGTTGAACAAAATAGTATCATTTCTTTCTTGTAGAATATCATATTTTTATTTAAAATAAAACTAATATGCAATCTAAATGGACCAAATACCTATTGGTAACCATAAATCTTTGATATCTCTAGCTTTTATATTCAATGCATATGGAAAAATAATTGAACACAAAAAAACTATTTGTTGTTATAAAAACAACACATAATTATTTAAAATGCAACTTATATCAAACAAAAATGGACCAATAGTTGAATACTATTTTTGGTTTTTAAATCCTTCACCTTTAATGAGAAAATACATGATATTTAAATTGTGCTCACCTTTTATATTTGTGATTTGACAAACTCTGAATATGAAATACTCCAATGCTTGTGCATTGCTACTCCAATAGTTGTACACATAAGAACAATATTCTTCACTATGATAACAGTACTTATTTAAAAGAGTGCCTTATTTTATTAAATGATCATTTTATTTTACAGTAATAAATTTTTGATACATTATCCTCTCAAATTAAAATATATATCCGACCAGACTTCAATTATTTAGGAGCACTATGTATTTCTTCTAAATTTATTTTTGGTTATCAGTTGTTTTAGATTCGATTATGTTCAATATTTTCATATCGCTGTTTCAAATCATATTTAATAGTTTGATAAAATATCTTTGAATGTGATTTAAAATATTGATAAAAAAATCTCTAACACAATCAAATGCAAAAACAAGGGATTCAAACATCATTATGGAAATCTATCAGAAATTTTTTTTTTTTCTCTGTGACCTATAGTCATTGCATTCAATACAATCAATGGGAGAAATGATGTTGAATGTGTCAACACACTGTATGAGGGTGCTATTCCATTCTCCTCCAATCTGCTAATACAACAAGAAGAAAGTAAATGCAGTACTTGGTGCACTGATTTATCTTTCCAAGCTGTTAAGAAGTCATGTAGAGTAAGCAAACCTAACGGAAAGGCCACACATAATGTGCAGGGCTCTCATCTTGGTTCACCAAGATCCTCTCCTAGATGCATGGATTTCCTTACAAAAATAAAAGGGGAGGTGAATGTGAACAAGAGGAAGACTATCTTACCAGTGTGCCTCTGCTGAAACATGCAAGGTGCATTAGAGAGACGTTGATGCAGAGTTGCAGTAAAGAAGAATTTCATAAATTTAATAAATACCTGATAGGGCGACTGAATATCCAATCCGAACATATTTTTTCAAACGACGGTGTTTTTTTCAATGCAATCTAAAACGGTTTAATAATACCATTCTCTAGCAGCCTTCTTTATAAGACTCCATTCTCTAGAAGCCTTCTTTATAATACTTTGACCCTTTGATCAACTCATGAAACTACCGAGAAGGTTCTCTTCCTTACCAATTACATTCAACGAATAATGGTGTTGTTTTGAATGCAATCTCAGATAGTTGAATAGTACCATCCTCTAGAAGCCCTCTTTATAATACTTCAACCCTTTGATCAAAGCACAAAAATGTTGTTTTAGTATGTCAAATGAAATGAGCCAAGTTGAGGCCATGTAAATTGGTAGGTGATATTTGTTACGGAGTATGCAAGTTAAGAGATTTAGAATTAGGCGACATCATCAAGTAGGCTACTTTAGGGGAGAGACAAGAGGTGGTCGATTTTGGTAACTAAAAACCTTAAAATAATCTAGTAGGGGTTTATTATCAAAGTTGTCATCTTTGTGAGACATGCAGAATGAGACATCACCTGGGGTGGATGGAAATTGAGGAAGGGTAATGAAAGAAGGAAGATGAAGAAATATACATCCATGGATAGGGTTAGATAGCTTTTGTTTCTATAAGAGATACATTTGTATGAGGAAGGGATAGTCAAAGAAGGGAGTATAATAATTTCTATCAAATAAGAGAAACAATAATTCATCCTTATATACTATAGGAAATTAGAGTAGAAAAATTTACAGTTTACTTTTTAATGAAAATAAAAGACAAAGGTCCAATAACTTGTAGTAAACGGACCTAATTTTTATAAGGTCTATATGTTGCAAATATGTTTATGTTTACTAAATTTTTTTTTTTGAATGATTAAAAGTAAAAAAATCAAACTAAAATTAACTAAATTTTGGACATTAGAATGAAAGTATGTTATTTAGAGAGAAAATTTCATTTGAGGGTGAAGAGAGGAATACATAATAAAGGTCAGGATTCACATCAAATTCACCACGAATACAAATAGACAATAGATAGCCTACATAATTTAAATGTAGGAATGTCTATTCAATTATCTTAGGATTCAATTAACAACCTATCATAAATGGGTTTACTTAAATTAATAAAAATACACAAAAATTCTCTACCAACTAAATAAAACGTTATTTCTCTTTCTAGTTAGATTGTTTAACATGTCTTACTTATACTAAATTATTAATCTATATGGGAATCGGTTGGGAAATGATAAAAAAAATAAGAAATTGGTTCATTTAATAGCAATTTAACTTATGACTAATAATATTGTTAAATACATTTTTAAAAGGTAATAAGAATGAAAGATGGAAACTGAATAGCTAGTTGATGGAAAATAATAGGAAGGCCCTATTGAAAAACTTAGGTTGCTAATAGGAGGAAAAAAGTCCAATTTTGACATAAGCATGTTAGCACAATTGTAAATTGCAACCATGCCTTTATTACATGCAATTTTTGGGTGATCCCACAATACTAGTTTACAATTTTTGGCCAAACTGGACATTGAACTAATTTTTATAAACTAAATCTCCACTTTCGGGCACCTATAATGGCTAAAACGTGAGGAATTTGGAGATGATGCAAACTAGTGATTTGTGAAATTTTTCCTTGTTTATGCTTCCACATTTTCCATATATGTGTACTAGAGCATTTCCAAATGATAATATTCGATACAATTCCCTTCAATTAAGCTTCAATGGATGTCCATACATATGAAAAAAACCATTTCTCTTGTATCCTTTGATTGATTGTGTACCATGTTCTAAAGCTCCCATTTTTGCATAGGTAGGTAGGATGCTAGTAAAGGTTACATATTTTGGATTTACACCTACCAATTGCATTTTCTTGAAAGTTTATGAGCCCCTTTCAACAATTCCTTTTATCTATATCTTGCAATCATGACATTCCATGAGACCACATTTCTTTGAGGAACCCTATCAAATCGTTTGTGTGCCTATCTATATGCATCCCAAAGAATTTCCAAATGTAATATATAAATAATCCCCATTTCTTTATGCTTTGATGGATTTCCATACCCTATTCCAAAGTTCCCATTTCCGCATGATACATGAGTGCACTGGCAAATAAAAATTTATTGGGTTGGAAACCTATCTTTTGGATGTGGCCAAACAATGTGACTTTGTGGGAACAATTTGAATGTGAATGATGAACGAGAATAAAGAACAATAAGCATGATAGGTTAAGTGGGCCCCACATCAGCTGGCTAAGAGGTCAGCACTTAGGGCGTGTTGGTAAAGGTCGACCATAAAAAAAAATTTGTTGGAGGATAGTACATGAAATAGTACCCTTTAACTTACAACCACAACTCGGGCCACATGCGATCAACTTCCAAGCAAATTTGTTGAAATTCAATTTAAAATGAAATACAAGATTCATTTATGGGCAGTTTAAGTTAATTATGTAAATGGAGCAATGAAACACAAATAATTTAAGATTGAATGAGAAAAATAGAGTGGAGTGTATTAGATTAGGCAATATTAGAATAAAAGTGCAATTGCACTATAAATAATAAAATAAGATTGATATTGTTTAGTTTATGACCAAAGAATAAATGTTAATTGATAAAAATATGATTTGTGTTTCTTAGGACCTTGAAATGTTCCAAATAGTCATGTATATAGACCAAAATTAATATATAATTCTTCGTTAAATGTTAGATTGATTTCATAGTTCTAGATCTAGCTCGCAACCACAATCTCACTCTACACCCAAAAAATTAATCTTTGATGACCTTTGGATTCTACTTAGTAGATCCTTAGATAACTGGGCTACTAAACAATAATATCATCTTCCACAGTCTAAGGGTTTTTCTATTAGGGTAGCATTTAAAAATACCTCAAAATAGATAATAAACTTCAAGCATACACAGTAGGATGATTACTAGGTGATTCACGTGCACTAGGATGGGTGTGATTAGATGTGCGCGATTTCTTTCTTGATTCTAGAATTTTAGTGCAATTTCAAATTATTGTTCCTCTAATAACTAGTGATTCCTTATGTTAATTGAATGAGTGCAAGTTGATGTTATTTTATACATGAAAATTACATCAATTTCAAAGATTGCACACATAGTTTGCTTAAGACCAAAGTGTAAAGTGGCATGTATATGGAAGAAATGTTTGATTTTAATTTTACATTTTAGTAAATGAAGATCACAATTATGAGGATGACTTTGTAACCATGTAAAAACTTGGGTTAGAGAACTGGGTATTAATGATTTGAATTAGAAAATTAAGTTAATTGGACTATGATTACGCACACATATGCATAGAAAAATTAACTATTTAAAATTTAGCTCGCAAAGACACAATGCAATAGTTGAAACGGGTTGCAATTACCTAGAAAAATTTACTAGTGGAAATTTAAAGCTTCCTAATGCAATGACTATTTCATTTAAGAAAAAGAAGGCATCCTAGAGGGTAGATTAGTCCAAGAGTAAGAATATTCATGTCTATTGAACTATCTAAAATTTTAATGAGAATTCTATGATGAAACATTAAGCGCTTCTTATAATGACGAAACATAAAGTTTTTAAATCAAGATATTTAATATGATACAGTTCAAAAATAATGATAAAACATACTTAATGCTAACATTACAAAGATAACACACTATGTTGAAAACTAACATAAAAATTGTAAGCATGGCGAACCAAATGAGATATTAGAAATTTATATATACCTAAGTGTGGGGTTTCAAGAAATAAATAGTAACCTAGGAAATAATATCGAATGTTGAAGATCAATTGCTGACGTGACATGAAGATTAAAGAACATTAAATGTACAACTATAAATAAAGTAATAACCGAGGGATAAAAAGACATAATAGAAAAAATGGTATGTAAAACTAACTTCATAGAAATAAAGTCCTTTACAAGAGTTTAGAAGCTCCCTATAGCGAAAACAACGTAACACAAAATCAAGTCCAAAATCCATTGTGTAGATTATGCAACCCTAAGAGAAAGGCGATGGAGATTATGCAATCCTAGCATAACACATGCTTTGCGGCATGGCATTCCGTCGAAGAGTTGAGGTTCCTTGTCTATTGCATATCCTACAATCATGGAATTCTGTAAACAATTCGTTGGCGTATTCTATCAAACAGTTCGTGTGCCTTGTCTATGCTTCCACATTTTGCGTACATGTCTACCAGGGCAGTTGCAGCTAAGATCTGACAAAATTGATTTCGTTTATCCTGTGGCGGACGTCCATACCCCGTTCCAAAGCTCCCATTTTGGCGCAGGCAGGGAGGGTGACCACAAATATTGCAGAGACTGGATTTACACCTGCCGATTAGATTCGATTGAAAGTTTCTAAGTCCTTTTCAACAAATACATTTTGTGCATATCCTGCAATCGTAGCGTTCAATGACACCACGTTTCTTTGAGTATTCTGTCAAACAGTTCCCGTCCCTTGTGTATGCTTTCATATTTTGCATAGATGTCCACCCGAACATTTTCAGCAGTAATGATGGACGCCCATACCCTGTTCCAAAGCTCCCATTTTGACACGGGCGGGAGAAAGAAAATTTAAAAAATAAACTTTGGGCGGGATTAAGACTTAACGGGAAGGGCGATTAGAAACGGCCAACGGGAGTTGAATAGTACCATCCTCTAGAAGCCTTCTTTATAAGACTTCGACCCTTTGATCAGAGCACGCAACTACCATATAGCAGTAGGTGAGACGATAAGAAGTCTTTCGTATTGTTGGGCCATTCTAAAATGTCTGTATCGCTTGTTGACTTGACTGAAATTATGTTTACTTTCACATGTGATGAATTCAGGAGGAGCTCTATAAATACCATCCATCTTCCTCTCACAAAACCACAGCTGAACGCCAGAAGAGGAAGTAGAAGAAAGGAAAAGAAGAGTTAATCAGAGAAGATGGTGATGGGAAGCGTGAGTCATGAAATCGAGTCTCCAGTGGAGGCGAAGAGACTGTGGAATGCCTTGGTGAAGGATGGCCATAATCTCATGCCCAAGCAAGTACCTGAGCTTTTTTCAAGCATCACATTCGTGCAAGGCGACGGAGGTGTAGGCAGCATCAAGCAAATAAACTTCACTCCTGGTATGTATCATCTCTGCATCTAAATATCTTCTTACAATTACAACTGTCTTTCTTTGTACTGATGGGCTTTGGTGATGCAGCCAACAAGGATTTCAGCTATGTGAAGGAGCAAGTAGAGGAGGTGGACGAGGAGAAGTTTGTGTACCGCTACAGCCATGTGGAAGGAGGACTGCTGGGTAAGAAAGTGGCCTCTGCCAAATACGAAATAAAATGCACCCCCAAAGCAGAGGGAGGGTGCGTTTGCAGCTCTATAGTCCATTTTGACACCCTTCCCGGCGTTCCTGCTGAGGACGAAGGGAAAGTGAAGGAGGTTAAAGAAATGGGCGCTGCTCTGTTCAAGAAGATTGAGGCATATCTCCTCGCTAATCCCACTTTGTATTGTTAAACTACATAACGTGGATACCCCTCTGGCGTTCCTGTTCATGCTTGAATAAAATGTCAGATTAGCAACTCTCTTTTGTTCACCGCTAGGCCTGAATTTGAAGGCCGGAAATCAACATTTTTTCGATGCTTATCGATTGAAAGAAAGAAATAAAATAATGAGAAACACGTAGAGTGGTTTTCTCTTATTATTTCATATGGCCTTTGAGTTGCTTTTATGGATTTCAGTTACATCTCAGATATTTATACGTTTTTTTACGTTCCATTTTTCTTTTACTTTTTGCCTTTATAATGCCTTCCCAATTATCTAACCCAATGCAAGGAGTAAAATGCAACTACTCATCACCAAAGACTAGACCAAGTGGATATGAAAATTGATCTGTTTGTGCATATTTGTATGCTGCTTGTCACTAAACACCCAATCGAGGAAGGGACGGTATACGGATTGCCCGATGAGGATATAAGAGTCACTACGAAGTTTTTAATATTAGAAGTAGAAGAGGTGAAATACTTGGACCTTATTATGGACACAATATATAGCATATGTGAGAAAGGATAAAAGAAGGTTGGTAGTTAAAGTGTATGGAGGGCTCAAATATATTGAGAATATATATATTTAAAGTAAGAAATATTCATACATGTGATAATGGAGGAAAGTTCAAAGTTGTGTTATACTTTGGGCTAAAAAATAGTTTTGGGTGACACTATTTCACCCAAAACTACTTGCAACCTACATTGTACAAAAAGTTTTGGCCAAAACAATTTTTCACAAAATTACTAAATTGAATATAATTCGATATTAAAATCCAAATTTCTCTATCTTTGAAATTCCTGTGAGAAACACTAGAAACGACATCATCAACATGGGTAAAGGAATTACAAGGCATCAAGTCATCATGAGTAGTGACAAAGTCGATAAAAAGAGTAAAACGTTGCATGTTTGATATAAGAGAATAATTAGAAAGAGACATATAGGTAAGGAGCTATAGAAGATTTCATAATGTGATTAAAGAGAAAGGAAAACATAGGAAGATGATTAGAAAGAACTGTAAGGAAAATAAAAGGATTAGTTAGGTCTCTATGAATGTGAAAGAGAAATATGCATGTGTCATGATATGGAATAAGATACACATTTCAACAAGAGGAAACAAAAATTCAAAGAAAAAAATCAACAAATCAAATATTATTTAGTACTAATCTAGAGATAAATTAGAAGTGGAGGTGTAAGTCAAATACGTCAATAAAAATTAATGATAGAAAGATTACGTTTCCCTCAATTTTATGTGTGTGGTAATTGATTATGTGTTAGTTTTTTTTTATAGAATGTAAAGAAAAATGAGGCTATGGTGAGCTAGTGCTCTAATGGAGCTAGGAGGAGATGGGTGATAGAGAATATGGAAAAAATGGACATGGGGATTGATGGAAATGGTTGAGGGATGAGAGATGGCCTCAGAGTATTTATAGATTAGGTAACATAGTGAACCATCAAAATAAATCTATTACATTTTTTAAAACAAAAGATAGCATGTGCAAAAATATACAAAATAATTACCATAACATAATGATTTTGACAATAGAGATTCTTATGATCCTCCAAAAAAAATTGTCATCATGGATTAGATGAAAGATAACACATTGTATTTAATTTTTCTTAACCTTAACATGTGTTGACCTCTCTGAAAAATATTTCTCAAAATCTTCTCTCAAGATGAAATTATATTGTTTCTATGTAAAAAGTTAATTATAAAAACTATTTCCAAAAAGTTTCTCTCGGGATGAAATTTTATTGCTTCTATGTAAAAACTTAAGGATGAGAATAATTTCTTTTTAATACTTGACATAAATATGGTTGGAAACATGATACAGCCCATTTATGTTAATTAGATGAGTTTATGGTGAACAATTAAGCTTGATTCAAGGATGATGAAATTGCTTCTTCATTGTGCCCAATAATCAGGGGAATTCTTCATGTTAAAGGTGGATCAATTTCCTAGGAATGAGAAGGGGAAAGGTTTTCCACCCAAATTTGGTATTATCAATCATGAAAATATTGGAAAAGTGAGAGTTTGGGAGCTTAAAGGTGGTTATTTCTCTAAGATTAGGACATAAATTCTCATCAACTAGTTTGATTAAGGAAATTAAAATATGGAAAGGTGAAAGGGATACAACATATAGAAAAAAGGGATAAAATAAAAAAATAGCATATATCACAAGGTCAGACAGATCTACAAAGGGAAAATATAACATAGAAATCTAGGACAATGCTAGGTATAGAAAGAAAGAGATTTGAAAAAAGAAATCAAACCACACATGAGACAAGATGACAAAAATGAGTACCAAATAGAACAATCTGAGGTATCATGTGATTTTGACTCCTTGGCTTGATCATTATACTTGGAATCCTTCTTCTTTGTTTTCTTGCCTTTATCATTATAATCCTTCTAATATGTAGTGCTTTGAGATATAATAAGATCCCTTGATGTTGAATATTTCAATGAGCCCATGTGTACCAACTTTTCCTACTCCTAGGTGAATGATGTAGAAAAATCAAGTGAACGCATAGTGAATTTGGTACCAAGTGTATCTTTCATGGCATAGAAAGTAGAAACAAAAAATGAATAATTATGACCAAGCTTTACAAGGATAGAAAGAATCAACTAAGTGTCATCCTTCTCAATACCACACTATTTCAATTGTAATATGAGTGACTTTAGTTTGGTGAATAAATCCTAAATGCTATCAAAATCTCAAGTAGCCAAGTCAATAATCTCATTCTCCAACTTTAATCCTCTCATAGTATCTTGTTTCCCAAACAAGGACTCTAATTGAGTCCAAATCTGATTGGGTGTGGTGCAAGATTCAACATGAAAGAGAAGATCAGGAGACATAGACATGCATATTGTACCAAAAGCTTCATCACCTCTTTTAAACCACTTTCTCTTCTCAGGAACACCTGCATGTTCAAGTTTTGTACCCATGGTAACTCTGTATAGCCCTACTTTCTTCAAATGTATCTCAATTTGTGATTTCCAACTATAATAGTTTTATGGAGTAAGTAAAGAAATATGAGATGGATCCATGATGAAAAAATATAATAATGAACTGATGGAATAGTATAGATCCTCTCAATGTAAAAAATTTCCCTTTTGAATCCAAAAGAATTCACCTATTTGCATGTTTTCCAAGAAAATAACCAAAAAAGGAAGATCTGAGATCTGATTGAAATTAGAAATACTCGGTTAAGTTTCTATAAAAGTAGGCCTAAGATCTATGTAGAGGACTGAATTAGCTTTTTTATCTCACTTGAATCATGGAAAACAAAAAATTGAGGCAAATCTTATTCCCTCCAGAGTGAAAACAACTAGGTCAAACTTTAGAGGCCTATAAAATAAATTAGGATCAAAATCTAGAAAAAAATACCTACAACACTGGATTAGGCTCAGAATCACCTTTCCAATTACACTTTTTTTGCAAATATCAGAGATCGTATGCCCGACTTATACTCAATTTACAAAAACTATTCCAAATTGCCCAATTTGACCTTCAATCTGCACATGGGGCTAAAAATATAAGCCCCTAGTCCTATTGGGACTAGGGGACTAGCAGATGGGTGTAGGACCCGAGCCCCTAATCACCCACGTGACTAGGGCAAGTGGTAAAGGGCTTATCCGTTGAGAAACTAGTCGCTCAAATGACTGCGTGAGTTGCTTGTGAAGCCCTTAAGGGATGATTGTCAGCAAGTGAGGTAGAAAAATATTCCAAGGAGTATTCTTAAAGAATATTCTTGGAATAGATGTTAGTGGTGTTTTGAAGAGTGTTGCTTTGAGCACTACTCTTGGCAGTGGAGTGTGGTTTTCACCTCCCCAACTGGTGGTATAGCTATTTTATAAAGCCAACACTTTGTTTAAAGCACTTTTTAAAAAAAAAAAAAAAAAATCGTACAAAGCCATACACAAGCTATATGGCATGTGAAGATTTTTTTTGTCTTTTCTACTCCCAACTACAAAACTAGGTGAATTTTATGTCAAAATTTGTCTCTTCGACCTCCTGATCGCGATGGTGAGGTCCATTTTTTCTAGGATGCACCATAAAATTACTCAAGGCCCGCTCTCTTGAGAAATTGAATAGGGGGTTGTAGATCTGGAGCTCTGACACCATGTTATAATTGATGATTCAACCAACAGCTCCCATGAAACACCTACAAGCAATTACATATCACAATAGAGAAGATCAAAAGAAAAATTGTGCCCAATAACCTGAGAATTATATTGATGCAAAAACTTGGATAATTATTACAAATGAATGTGCAAACTTTATAAAAGCATGCACAAGCAAACCCTAGAAGAGGATTTGACAAGTGTCCTAATCTCATGCAATGAGAAAACTTGTCCTAACTTTAGTCTAAACTAATAATGAGAAAGCAACTCCTAAGTTTAGTTTAAGTGAACTAAAGTAATAAGGGACTTAATAATTAATTAATGATCAGTTAGTTATTAAGTGACTGTCCTAATTACTCCAATAGAAGTGAGCCATTCCTTTAATTCTCTGGACAATGAGTCATACAGATAGTGAGTCCACTTGGTAGTGATCCATTATGTAATATCTTATAACTGGTTATAATATATTGTGAGCTAATCATCACTATGGTTTTTCCCTTTTTTGGTTTTCCATGTAAAATCTAGTATTCTTACTGTGTTCTTTGATATGATGCATATTTTTTACGTTCCTTTCTATTTCTACAAGTTTAATGTGATGCACTAAATGGATGTTTATAGTAGATGAAGTTAATGAATTTCAATGAATGTTGATTCACCACCCCTCTTAGTATTCCAGGTGTTCAACAATTGGTATCAGAGCTTGGTTCATTCAATTCGCTTGATCATTGAGGTAGATCTTGAAGGTTGAACACATGAATACAAGGAAGTATCCTATTCCTCTAGAAGAGATAATCCTTGAAGGGTTTATTAAAGAAGAATATGGAGTTGACACATGGAAGGAGAACTCAAGTCAGTTCTTGATTATTTAGATAAAGAAAAAGCTAAGAACAAAGATTTCAAAAGGGATCTTAGTGATCTAGATGAAATTAATAAGAAGTTGAGAGCGAAACTCAAGAAAGCTACATAAAGAGTCAAATAAATAAATGAGCAGCTCAAGCAATAAAATGAGACTAAATAAAGCTGAGAACAAAGATTGCAAAAGGGATCTTAGTGATCTAGATGAATGTATTAAGAAGTTGAGAGAGAAACACAAGAAAGCTATGTAAAGAGTCAAATAAATAAATGAGTAGCTCAAGCAATCAAATGAGACTATCACCAATCTAAAAGTGCAAGTTGAAGAAGGAAAATTTTTTCAAGATTTTCCTAAATGCCAAAATGAAAGATAAATCTAAGGAATGTTCAAAGCTTGAACAAGAGATTGTAACTTTGAGATCAGATCTGGAGAAAGCAAGGATTCAAGAAGAAAAAATCAAGAAGAGCTCCACACTACTTGATGAGATTGTTGGAAAAAAGTATTCTAACGATAGAGAAGGATTAGCTTTTGAGAAAGGAGAAAGCTCAAAGACATATCAGACCCCAAATAAAGCTAAGAAGAAGAATGACAAGAAGAGAAATATCAAACAGGTTCGTAACTAGAAGAAATATTTCGAAAGGCTTCCTATTAGACAGCCTAATCCATAAAGGTATTTATCTTTCAATGGTTACTATTATTCCTACAATTATTTTTGAAATAAAGTTGTAGAGTGTAGTGTTGCAAGTATGAGCTAGTTTGGTGGTGTTGTCATTGATGTCAACACAATTCAATATGTTGTAGATTGTACATGTATAGATGAGATTGTTTTGAGATGTTTTGAGTACATGGAGTTATCTTTATGATGTTGCAGATGTGAGGTATTGATGAGTTTCCAAGTGCTTTTGAGAAATATAATAAATAAGAGAAGTCAGAGTGATGAATATGTTTAGAATGTGCTCTGTCATTTGTGTGTCGTGTTTCTTCTATGTCAATCCTATGCTTGTGAAAATCTAAAGATTTGATAATGGTGATTTTGTTGTGATATATCCTAAGTTTTAGCTTCTAGTGTGATGGTACATAAAAGTTATGTTCACTAGTGCGTGAATTGTTCTAGCAGAGTTGATCTTTTGGGGACTAGGAGAAATGTTTCTGCTCCATAGTCCTCCGTTGTTTTGTTTCAGATCTTGCGGATCTGGGATATGTCTTGAGATGGTGTTCTCTGGGTTCTGGTAAAGAAGGTTGAAGTTTGGTGATCCAGAAGTCATGTTTTAGTGTAACTTCAGTATGTGTTTGCACAATTCATATGGATTGGTGAAAGGTGTTCAGTATTTGAAGTGTATTGCATTTCTTGCGAATGTATCTGAAGAAATATGAGATGTATTCTCATGCATAATGAAGTTTTTTGTGGTGTCCATGTGTCATATTCTTGTTGGGAAGCATGTACATCAATGTTCATTTGTGTTTTCATTAGGTTTGGCTGACCTGGTGTTTACATTTCATTCCAAGAATAAAATTTAATTAAGTGTTTGGTTGATTCGAGACATTATTATTGATCTTGGAAAAATGTTTTATTGGTCCACTCTCATTCCTTTCCACCGCAGGAATGTTGAGTTTCTGACCTAATTTGAATTTATGAAATGAGGTATTTGTGTCCTACCTTGGAAAATTTTCTAAGGGTGAGGATGGTATAAAAGTAAGTCGAATTGTGAAGAATTGTATGATAGTGTGATGCAAAGTGACAAAAGTGAGCCACAAAACATAAGAGTAGAAGTGTGTGTGAGTGAGTTGAGATAGCCGCTCTTCATTGTGTTGGATTCCTGAAGGTAGTGAGCTAAAGGTTTCTGCAATCCTTTATTCAAAGCTTCAGATGTGTATTAATTTTTGTGGTGAATCTTTTGTTCTCTTTTGTATCTGTAGGAAATGAGCATCCCTATTGGACAGTGAGTCCTTTCTATAGGTAGTGAGTCTTTGTACTTGGACAGTGAGTCCTCTTTAGGGTAGTGAGCCCTTGGTAGTGAGCCTTTGTATTTAGTTTTATAATCTCTTTATATTAATAGTGTGATTGTAGAATTGATAAGTGTTGAGGTTTCTAAGTTTGAATTTTGTGACAATTGATTCACCCCCCTTTCAGTTGTCCTGCCCCTGTTTAAAAATTGGTATCAAAGCTTTGGTTCCTTGGTGTAGAGCTTAACCGCTTAAGGAAGATTTGATGGTACGTAAGTTGGTGATCCCTATGTTTGATGGAACTAACTACAAATGATTGGAAGGGATAGATGAAAGGATATATTATCTCTCTTGGTTTCAAGACCTGGAAGGCTATTGAGACAAAGTATACATACCCGTCTAGTGGTATTACTACTGCAGATGAGATTTCTTCTTATGAAGAAAATGAGAAGGAAAAGTATGCTATTTGCAGTGGCTTATCTTAAAATGAGCGAGCTAAGGTTCTTTCTTTGGATATTGTATATGAAGTCTGGAAGAATTTGGAAGACATGTATGAAGGAAATGAAAGACTGAAATTGACAAAGAAACTGGTGACAAAGCACAAATTTGTAAATCTGAAAATGGAACAAGGTGAAGAATTTACAAGATTCTTTCAAAGAGTTGAACTGACTACAAATGAAGTTAGAATTCGAGGAAAACTATCAGATGAAGATATAACTGAGAATATCTTGATCACCCTACTAGATTGCTATAGAAATAAGATCTTAGTTGTTGAAGAAATGTATGATCCTAAGAAGTATACTTTATAACAGTTGTTTGGCACCTCGCAAGCATTTAAGATGAGAAAGTTCTCAAAAGAAGAAAAGATAGAAGAGAAGACATAAATGAAATTTAAGGCAATGAAGATTGAAGACAAACTAGATAGTAATGGAAATGATGAGTTGGAAGCAAACTTCACCAAGAAGTTAAAGAAAGGTACTAGAAAGTATAAAGGTATGTTGCCCTTTAAATGTTTCAGTTGTGGTAATATTGATCATTATGCTTCAAGATGTTGAAATAGAGTCATACATAAGAAGAACAAGGGTTATAAGGATAAGGATAGAAAGGATAAGAAATATAAGAAGTTGTACTATGTTAAAGAAGAAGCAACAATTTCTTATGATGAATCTGAGAATGAGGTTGATGCTAGTGAATGTTTATTCTTAGCTTTGGAAAGTAAATTTGTATCCACTAACCCTAGAAAATGTGTAAGCAAGAAGGCTCCAGAGAATAAGAGGAATAGGATGGAAGGTACCTTGGTTACCAATTTTCATGCAAGATAGAATGAAGACTATTGGATAATTGATAGTGGATGTTCTAATCACATGACCAAAGATAAGAGTAAGTTCACTAAACTTGAGAAATATGATGGTGGTTTAGTTATGTTTGGTGATGATTCAAGAGCTAATATTTGTAGGAAAGGTTCAATTAGTTTGGATGGAGTGCACAGTACTGATGATGTCTATTATGTGAAGGCTTTGAGGCATAACCTTCTGAGTATTGGTTAGATGTGTAGCAATGGTTTTAAACTTTTGTTTCAAAATAATACTTGTGAAATCAGAAAAGGAACCGGAAATAGAGATATGGTTGCTACTAGAAGGAGAACTCATGGAAACATCTATCATCTTAAGGGAGTTGATGGTCAATTCCTTGTATCTCAAGTGAGTGAAATTTGGTTATGGCACCAGAGAATGGGACATGTAAAATTTGATAACCTAGTCAAAATTAGTTTAAAGGAGATTGTTTGAGGGATTCCTAGAATCACAAGACCTACTAATGCTATTTGTATAAGTTGTCAATTGGGGAAATAGACAAGATGCGGATTTAAGGGAAAAGAGCACTCTACTATCGGAATGCTAGAGTTAATTCTCACTAATCTCTATGGTCCGACTAGAACTAGAATCCTAAATGGTGACAAGTATTCCATGCTTCTTATTGATGATTGTATTTGAATTATGTGGGTTGATTTTCTTAGAGAAAAGACTCGGGATATAGATAGATTTAAGGTATTCAAAGCAAGAGTAGAAAATGAAAAAAAATTGAAAATCAAGTGTTTGAGCTCTAATAGAGGTGGAGAATTCACTTCTGGTGAATTTAATGCATTATGTGAACAACGTGGCATAAAATGATAGTTTTCTGCTCTGAGAACCCCTCAACAGAATGGAATAGTTGAAAGGAAAAATAGGACAATATAGGAAGCTACTAGAACCATGATGAAAGAATCAAATGTATCAGATGTGTACTAGAGAGAAGTGATACACACTACTATTTATGTTCTTAATAGAGTTCAAATTAGATACTATGTGCAAGTGTTATTACCTCTAAATGTGAAAAAATAACTAAGAAATGCAAGAAAAAGAACACAGGACCACCTCAAGATTTGGCTATGTTGAACACAAACAAAAATAAAAATAAAACAAGAAAGTATACCTTTTACTTGTGTTGATCCTTGGTTGGCCCTTGATGCAGCTTGGTTGTGTGCTCCTTAGATGGAAATGTGATGAAAAATGGATGCAAGATGATTAAAATGCAATGGAAGATGCAAATGGTGAAGGTGGGTGTGAGATGAATGCAAGAGGATTTGATGAAAGATTGAAAATATGCAAGAATGGAAAAGGAGAGGTAAGTATGAAAATTCAAATGTAAAGAAGTGCAAATGAGCTTAACGAATGCTTGAATGGCTTGAGAGCATAAGTGTGATTAAAATGCATAAGGTAAATGAAAGAATGAGAAGGGAGGTTATTTGTAGAAGAAAGTGAATTCTCTAGAGAATTCAATGGTTAGGATTGAGCCACCATGGCCAAGATGGAAGGCTATGGTGAGTTGAGGACTCACAATCCCTCACATCTTTCCATGTGGAAGATGAAGTGTCAAAAGGAAACGGTGAGATGGAAAGGGTACAAAATGAAGTGGAAAAAGTACAAGTGAGATGGAGGAAGGACAAGTACTTTGAAAGTACCTTGGGAGGGAAGAAGATCTTCTCAAAAAGGAACTTCTTGTCCCCAAGTGAGGAATTTTAGAAATTCCTCTCTTATCATCATGGGGATGAGAGAAGTTGTTGGGGGAATAAATGTAAATATTAAATTCACATGATTGGAGGGGGAAAGTGGTTGGGAGAATAAATGTAAATTTTAAATTCACATGCTTGGGAATGTCTAGTGGATAAGACAAGGTTCCCAAAAAAGAGGACTTTGACTCATGTGGGTGATATGACAAGTGAAGGAATTTAGAATTTCCCAACAACTTGCATAGAGAAGAAAAATGCATTGAATAGATAAATGTGAATTTTAAATTCACTTGGGGAAGAGGTCAATGCCAAATGAATAAAGTACTTATCAAAGGTTGACTTGGAGGACATACCAAAGATGGCATGCGATTAGATTAGGGTTGTGCAAATTCATGATTAAGAAAATTAATGAGGGATTAGAAGCAAGTGGAAAAAGTTGGAGGATGTGACATTAATCCCTAATTAAGGGTGTGCACATCCTAATCATGGATTATTTAAACCAATCTAGATTAGAAGAGGATTATGGAGGATGTGACAAGGAGAGAGAAAAAGAGAATTTAAAATTGATTTAAATTCAAAAGGCTAAATGACTAAATTAACTAAATTGATGTATTTATTTAATTTAGAGAGGAAAGGGATGAAAGGATAAACTATTAATTATTAAATTAATACTTTATGAAACTTTAGGCAAATAGGTAAATATTAATTAAATCAATCAATTTAATTAATATTAACAAAGGATACAAAATAGATGAATAAAGAGGTTGATTTGACCGTGTGGGAGTGATCAAGTTTAGATGTCTACATTTTTCCCCTCTACAAAATATTGTTAGAATAACAATGTTTCGAAGAAAAATAAAATGCAGATGACTCGATAGAGGAAGTGACTAGAACGTGATGCTCCAACATAGAATAAGTTGCATGAGCTTCCCAAACAGAGTGGAATAAAGGGAGATGCCCCAATCTCACAAGAAAATGACTGACGGAGGAATGGAGGAAAATGGTAGGGTATGCCCCCTCGAGAGGGCAGCTGGGGAAGAAAAAGGGGCCTCGGGCGACTTCTCAATATGAAGAAATCAAAGGTACCATTGGATAGAGCTCAAAAAAATAGGTATATTTGGTTTTTGAATAGAGTCAATTAGACGCACAGTGTACAAATGGCGGCCTGCAAAAGATTGAGAATTAATTAGGGCCTAAAAAGGTTAAAAGAAAAGTAAAAATGCCCCTCACTTAAAAGTAATTTAAAAATGGGGGGGAAATTACTTATAATAAATTTAGAGTTACTATTCCTCATTTGCAACCTGGCACTTGAAGGAGAGAGAGAGAGAGAGAGGAGAAGAGGAGGAGCTGAAGAGACGAGGATGTCAGATGACTATGATGATGACATCATCCATCGGGCAGACGAGGTGCAGGCATTCTACCACCAATGCGTAGTTCCACACCAAGTTAAGTTTCAAAACCACCTTGTTATTTTAAGCATATTTGGTGATATTTTTAAGTTTTATGCTTGCTAGAATCATGGGTTTTGGGATTGGGGTAATCTAGAAAAATGGGTTGGGGGAAAAATTGGGATATCACCAATGTGGTAGGTAGAATAGCCAATCAGAGGCAATGGGAGGAGGGGCAGATTTTCCCAATTAATGGGTAAATTTTCCCTGAAAAATAGAAAAAAGATGCCCAAAATAGGCTAGGGAGAAATAGGGATGGGCGGACTTGCCCCAGGATAAACCCAAGATGAGTTTTCCCAAAGGAAAATGAATTGGCCCACTAGAGGGGTGGTCACACCCTAGGGCAAGGGTGGCCCCACCCACAAAGGGGTGACCATGCCCCTCAAGGGGCGGTAGCACCCTTAAAGCGGTGACCCAACCCCAAAAGGGGCAGTCGCGCCCCTTTAGGGGCGACCCTGCCCCTTGAGGGGTGACCCCATGCCAAAAGGGCCAACCTCACCTGGGAACGGGCGGCCCCACCCCAAAAGGGGTGATGACATGTGAGAAGGGGCAGCCCCACCTGGAAAGGGTGAAAGGGCCGAACAAAGAGGAGATGAAGGGGAGGAAAAAGGAAAATAAAGGAAAACTAGGAAAACTGGGAAACTTGGCCAAAAGGGGAGGGGATAATTAGTTAGAAGATAACCCAAGGTCGAGAAATGAGGGAAGAGATGAGAGGACTAACATAGTGATATGATATGGATGCAGATATTTGAGAGTTTATGGACTCGAGAGAGGTGATCTGAGGTCCTGTAGGTGACTATCAGGGTGATGAATAGAGCAGATCAGGAGGCTCTATCATGAGTGAGACTGCTACACATGATAATATATCGAACAGTGAGAGCGCATTGAACTATGCTAGTAGCACTCATGGAATGATGGGATTCATCGATCTCTACATTTCATCTCCCGATAGGGGAGATGACAGTGACTCTTAAGGATGTATGGTGGATACTAAGGCTCCTAATAGCAAGGAACCTAGTGAGTGAGATGACTTCGACTGGGGAGGACGTGGATCAGACACTATACGTGTTATTTGGATGAGAGGACCTTCCTATTTAGAGGAAGGGCTTAGATGTGGATGGATGTTTGGTAGTGGGGGTTCCACCACTACAACATTATTTGTGTGGGTTGATCAGCGACTTACTGATACTGGATAGGAGTGGGAAGTTATATATCCTAAGTTATATGGAGGTTATTTGACATATTGTCGAGGGGAGAGAGGGGCAATTCACATGGGGGACATGTGTATTAGCATAGATGTACAAGGAAATGCACATGGTGTGCTATTGAGGGGGGCTAAGCTTGATACAAGTGACATTACTATAGGTATGGGCCTAGGAGCACATCAATGTGGCCAAGCCAGTAGTGGTGAGAGCAGGGACAAAGAATGGGACAGTGCCAATGGCATGGTGGTACAGGATAGAGTATCACTGGGTGTGGCACTATAATGGCCTTGGGGATTTAGATAGATGAGGAGGACCATAGATGACCTATGGGAGGAGCACATAGTGCGGCAGTTGTACATGATGCAGTGGTTTACTGGGTGGAAGGTAGGGGAGATGAGACATAGAGGTTACTTCAACACTAGATGCTACATAGTTGGGAGGGAGCCTCACATAATAGAGGCACATAGACCGGACAAGGTGATGAGACAGTTTGGGCCACCATAGGATATTCCCCTTGCACTAGATATTTTTAGGCAGATCACACAAGAGCGGCCATGGAGAGAATCAATTACATTTTTGTTCGCAAGGGAGCATTGGGCGACACTGCAGCTAGTACCCTACCTAGGGAGGACCAAAGGGGAGCAGGTGGTAGGAGTGACACATTGATATGTTAGATGGTTCTACAACCATTAGTGGAACAAGATTACACCAGAGGATCCCATTACCGAGGCACTGAGGTTTGGGCCAAAGGATGAGTTAAGGCTAGCTACATAGAGGAGAGGGAGGGGGAGAGCCCAATAGAGGGGAGGTCATAAGGAAACTAAGGTGGTAGGACAATAGGAGAGAGGACAAGAGGAGGCAAGGGTTGTAGGATAGTAGGAGAGAGGATAGGAGGAGGTGGGGGCCATAGGATAGCAGGCAAGGGCAGTGAGAAGGAGGAGATAGTGGAGGAGGGAGTGGGTTGTGCTTGAATAGGTGAGAGAGGGGCTCGATGTGGAGATGATGGATGAGCCTGAGGTGGAGGCGAGAGATGAGAGAGATGGGCCCAAGGGGGAGGTAAGTGCCACAAGACAGCCAATTAGGGTGGCAAGGAGGAGGAGATAGCAAAGGAGATGCCAGGTGGAGATCAAATCCGAGTAGGAGCATGATGATTTAGAGATGGAGATGAGGGAAGAGAGAGATGAGCCTGAGGGGGAGGTGAGGGTGGGGAGGAGGGGAGAGCCTAGGAGAGTTCATGTGATGATTGGGACTGAGCAGGAGCACGAGCCACAAGAGGAGGCTATGGATGTGGACATTCTTGTGGTGGAGTCATTGGCAACAATACCATATGTACCACTTGAGGACCCTGTTGTATTGTTGAGGGGGCGCCAGGTGAGGCTATGGATGAAATAGTAAAGGCTAAGAGTGGCAGAGGAAGAGATGCATAGACTTGAGGTTGAGGGGAGTAGGCTTTAGGTAGAGATAACCAAGTTATAGGCAGAGGGATAGAGGGATTATGGATTCATTGTTAACCACCTAACCTCATAGCTGCAAAATTTGGAGAGAGAGAGAGAGATGACCTGCGAGTAGAGGTGCAGAGGGTACACAAGGAGCCAACTGGGGTGAGTTGGGACTGGGACAAATTATAGGAAGAGATGATTATATTATAGGTCAGGGGATAGTAGGATCCTAGAGGGGCAGTAGATCAGGTATCAATAGAGGGTCGACAGCAAGCAGGGAGGGAGATGGAGGAGTTGAGGGTAGAGGTGATAGGGTTGCTAAGGGAGAGGGTTGAGCTCCAGGACAGAGTAGAGACAACACTAGGGGATGCAAGAGTGACACTCATGAGGGTAGAAGTAGCAGAGGCCCTATTGGAGATTATGCACATAGAGAGGGACATGGAAAAGGAAGAGGTGCAAGCCCTCTGGGGTGAGAGAGACAAAGCACAAACATAGGTTCAGGCTATGCGGGGGGAGAGGGATATTGCACGAGTACAGGCTCAGGCTATGTAGGGGGAGATGGATGTTGCACTAGAATGGATATCAACAATGTAGAGTGGTAGTGGTGAGATAGGGGAAAAGGTATAGAGACTATAGAGAGAGAGTGGGATGTTGTAGAGGCATGAGCACAAGCTACAGAGGAGGATAGAGATACAGTGAGAGATTGGCTACAGGGAGAGATTACTCAGCTGCAGTTAGCCCAGGAGGCATGGGAATAGGAGATGAGGGTCATCACTAGGGATTGAGATAGATATAGACATGAGAGAAATATAGTCCAATATCAGGTTACTAAGTGAGACGAGTATATGAGGGAGGCAACCTTTTGGATGGTTGCTTATCAGCATGTGGTTCCAAATCTGACACAGCGCACATTTCACTATGTATGATAGGCTCCTTAGATGCCTACACCATCCCATTCACTAGGGACATAGACCCGAGGATACAATAATACTTAGGGGACCCCCCCTCACAGAGGGTCAGTGCCTAACTCTCCACAAAGGTCAGGCGTGGGCAGCTCATTCGACAAATGACAGGCTACTAGTTTTTGACAAGTGCAGGGTGGATGGACAGTACAAAGTAGTAGTAGTTATGTTTGATGCAGAGCCTTGTACTTGTACTTTATTTTATGATTATGATGGATATGGTGGACATATATTTAGATGATATTGATGGGCATTATTATTGACTATGTGATGGACCTTTGATTTTGATTTATATATGATATGTGAAAGCCCTTACTGACACCTATGTTAGGTGTATGATGGATGATGTTATTTATGCATATGTGTATGTGTATGGTTATGATTTTATGATGGATGTTCATAATGATGTATCCTAATTTAATTTTCCATCTTCAAAGCACTAATTTTTTCTATAGAAAAAGACACCAGCTGCCAAGGTATATGAAACCAAGGCAAGTTAGCATCTAATGCATAAAACAAACATAGCAGACAAGAAGGCTATCCCAACACCCCAAAGTGATAGACTTTGGTCGAGCCAGGCATTGGGATAATCACAAGCACAAAGGGATGCCCCAGCATAACACAAGATCTCAGAGACCTTGGTGGGTACTATGTGGGACAACCCAACAGATAGCAACAAGCAAAAAGATCAAGATATGCCCCTATGTTAACCAATCAAAACACACCATAATCTGATAGATCATCGTGACCTTGACCAGTTGTAATAGGGAGCTCAAATGATAAAAAATAGCCAAAAGTGTAAAAATATCTCAATCAATGTCAAATTTCCTTTTCCATAGGATCAAAAGGGATGGATGGGATTGATGAGATTTGTTAGGAAGGATGCATCCTGTTGATACTGAAGATGGAAACTAAAACCAAAATGACCTAGATGACATAGGATATTCAATACCAATCAAATCTCTCGATACTAGAGGATATCGTTTGTTAAGAACCATCTAGAGAGGGACACACTTGATGACACAAGACAAGACACAAGACACAAGATTGACACACCCTACAAACCTAGGGGCTCGAGGGCTGATCATAGATTAGCCTTGTCTACGTGAAAGTGCAAAGCCCTCATAGTTCAAGAAAAGACCATGGATAAAAGAAAAAAGTGGAAAATGGTGATTGATGATGGAGGATGAAAGACATGATGGAAAAATTCCCTAGGGGAGGATCAAATGATCAACCTTTCCTATGTGAAAGCGCAAGGGCAACGTAGTTCAGAAAAGAAAAAAGACTGACAAAGCAATGAAGGATGGACAAAGGAAAAATGATGGTGACTGATGCAATGGAGGACTCAAGATGAGGACATGAGACTGACACAAGCTCAAATTAGGTTTAAAAAGCTCAGGATTACGGATAGCTAATGTAGATTTTCCAATGCTCAATCAAAACATACTAAGTAGCCAAGGATGGGATGTGGATGAAGTGATAGGATAGGATGTTAGGATGGATGGAGACATGCAGTAACTAGGGTACAATGTAGATAATTATTAAGCTCTATACGGATGGCACCTATTACTAGGTTTTCACCAATTATACTTATCCAGGGCGCTACCAAGGGTGGTTTTCACCATAGGATGAATTATTTCTCTTTACTATTTTTTTGGATTTTTGAATTTTTTTATTTTTTTGTATTTTTTTGGTTTTGTAGGATAGGAGGACCTAGCTAATTAAGTATAAAACCTCTTTAGGTGCATGATGTTAATAGGCTCTTCAAGGGGCTCACCTTTAGGTGTGGCAAGGGAGTATTCCCTAGATCCATATTTTGTTGTGATAACATAAGGACCCAACCAATTAGGCTCAAAATTTCCCTTCTTGTCTTAGTCCTGTTGGGTATGTTGATTCTCCTTAAGGACTAGATCTCCAATGTTGAATTGATGGGGATGGACCTTCTTATTGTAACTTCTCTTAAGATGATTCTAATATGCCTAAATATGATTGTATGCTTCTATCCTCTTTTCATCTAAGAGCTCCAACTAAGCAAGGCAAGTAACCCGTGAGTCCTCTTCAATGATGAGGTTCTTCAAGGATATTCTCAGGGAGGGGATTTCAACTTCAATCAGCAAGATGGATTTGGCACCGTAAACAAGGGAATATGGAGAGGTTCTAGTGGGAGTGTGAATGGATGTGCGATAATCCCAAAGGGTGGGGTGAATGTGGAGGTGCCAATCTTGACCAATATTGTTGAAAAACTTTTTCAATATTTTAATCAAAGTTTTGTTAGTAGCTTCCACCTGTCCATTACCTTGAGGGTAATAAGGCATGGACCACCAATGTTGGATATGGAAGGTGTCACACACCTCTTTTATAGCCTATTTTTTGAATGGTTTTCCATTATTAGAAATGATGATGGAGGGAATGCCATATCTGCAAATAATATGATAATGGATGAATTTGGATATTTGAGTACCTGTTATCTGTGGGAGTGGCATTGCTTCCACCCATTTAGTGAAGTACTCAGTGGCAGTGATAATGAAGGTGTGGCCATCGAAGGATGGAGGGTATATCTTGCCGACTAAATCAAAACCCCATTGAGAAAAAGGCCATGGTGCTACGATGGGTTATAGATCTTGAGCAAGAGCATGTATCAAGTTTGGATGCTACTAGCAAGGTAAGTATTTCTCTATGAATTCACAAGATTCATGTTCCAGTGTAGGCCAATAGTAACCATCCCTAAGAATCTTCTTAGCTAAGGCCATGCCTTTTGAGTGGGCCCCACAAACATTGCTATGTACGTTCATCAATGCAGTGTGGGCTTCTCATCTAGACACCGAAGAAGAGTTCCATCATATCTGCGATGATAAAGAGTATCACCTACAATGGTGTAACGGGAATTACATTGGATGAATGACTTGTGTTGGTTGTGTGTAAGGTCAACGGGTAGGATGTTGTCGTGAAGATAGGTATAGATATCATGGTACCATGGGGATGTAGGACCTATGATTTCGCACATCATCTCATTTGCAGGGATGTTGTACATGGGGATTAAGAGTTGTTCTACCAGGAATTCACACTCTATTTGATCCTTAGGTATGTCAATTAAATAACCAATGGTAGTCATCACATCAGTAGCTTTGTTTTATATTATGGGGATCTAGTCAAATTGAATAGAGGTGAAAGACTTCTTAAAGTCATCAACCATGTGTTTATAAGGCAATAGCTTCTCATCCTTTGTTAAAAATTCATCATTGACTTGTTTGATGACTAATCATGAATCACCAAAGACCCTTAAGTGAGTGATAATCCATTTGATTTCAATTCTAAGGCCAGTAAGAAGAGCTTCATATTCAGCTATATTATTTGTGCATGGAAAGGGAAATCTGAATGACTTTGGGATATAATCACCTTGGGGGGTGACAAACAAGATTCCTATCCCCAATCCATTATGTGTATATGACCCATCAAAGTATAGCATCCATGTGGCTGCTTCTACTACTGAAAATACTTCCTCATTAGGAAATTCTATCACCAAGGGATGTGCATCAACCAGAGGAGCATCGGCTAACTGATCTGCTATCACCTTCCCTTTAATAGCTTTACGGTCCACATACTCTATGTCAAATTCACTCAGGAACATGACCCATTTAGCCATACGACCTGTAAAGGTTGTTTTGGATAGAAAGTACTTAAGTGGGTCAACTTTTGATATTAACTTTATTGGATGACTGAGCATGTAATGTCTAAGCTTCTTTGAATTGAAAACTACAGCTAGGCAGGCTTTCTCCTTTGAAGAATAGTTGAGCTCATAGCCAACTAAGGTTTGACTGATATAATAAATGGAAATGGCACACTCTTTGGATGACTCATCATGTTGTGCTAACAATGCTCCCAATGCCACCAAAGTAGTTGAAATGTAAAATAAGAGTGGCTTCCCCAAGATTAGAGGCATAAGGATGGGAGGATGAGCCAAATATTCCTTAATCTTTTCAAAACCTTCCTGACACATGGGATCCCATTTGAAGGATGTGTTCTTCTTCAGGAGGTGGGTGAATGGTTGGCACTTGTCATCCAACTGTGTTATGAACCTTTGGATGGATTGTAGCTTACCCTAGAGACTCCTTAACTATTTCAAGTTGTAGGGCGAAGGCATGTCTATAATTTCTTTGACTTTGGTTGGATCTACTTCTATACCTCTTCTAGAGACAATAAATCCCAATAACTTCTCAAATGTAACCCTGAACACACACTTTTTAGGATTCAAGCACAACTTGTACTATTCCAATTGCTCAAAGATTTTTCTTAGGACTGCAGGGTTTTCTGCTTTGGTTCTTGATTTCCCTAATAGATCATCAACATAGTCTTCCATGATGATGTGGATAAGATCATGAAAGATTACTGTCATTGTACGTTGGTAGGTTTCCCCTACATTCTTAATACCAAAGGGAATAACATTGTAACAGAATGTACCCCAAGGTGTGGTAAAGGTTTTTTATGTTGATCTTCAAGTGCAATCTTGATTTGATTATATCCAGAGAAGTCATCTATGAGGGATATCATCTTGTTTCATGTAGTTAAATCAACCAGCATGTCAATATTTGGAAAAGGGAAATCATCCTTAGGACAAGCTTTGTTGAGGTCTCTAAAATTTGTAAAGACCCTAACATTCCCATTGGGATTGGCTACTAGCATGACGTTGGAGATCCACTCAGAGTAATCAATGGTTTTTATAAACTTGGCCTCCAAAAACTTCTGCAATTCCTTTTTGACTAGTAGAGCAACTTGTGGGTGCATTTTGTGAAGCTTTTGCTTAACCAGTTTTGCATCAGGACACACATCTAGATGGTGTAGACCAAAACAGGATCTAATCCAAGCATGTTTGAATATTCCCATGCAAAATTGATATTTCCTTCTTTAAGAAGTTGAACAATGTTAGTGTATTCTTCCTCTGAGAGGAATTTGGCTACATATGTGATTTTGGAATCCTCTTCAGTTCCCAAATTTACCTCTTACGTTACCTTGATTAGAATGGATGATCGTTTAGATAACTATGTTCCCACAAGGGGAAGATTAATGTCCCTATCTTCCAGTGCCTCTTTGAGGTTTTCACTGTTAGATACGTCCTTTGTTTTGACTTTTTCTAAGTCAAGAAGTGCCTCGAGGAGGTTTTCACTAGGTGACCCTTTTTTTTTTTTCTTATTTTTGCAACTAGGGAATTCATCTTCCCCCAATCCCATGAGATGTACATACGTGTCGACTGAGGGAAGTGAGTTGATTGATGTGCTATCATGTAGGTCCCAGTCTATGAGTTCAGGATGGAAAAGGTAAAGGTTGATGGTGCAAACGGATAGGCATTCAAACATGGAGGAAAGTTCTACATGATCTACATTATCGTATGTATGTATGATACACTCTTCCCCAGGTATATCTTCCAAAATACCATCGTCCACACTGACATTTTTAGAAGTACTAGTCGATGTTGTGGGACCCTTTTTCTTTCTATGATAGCCTAAGCCTAAGTTCTTTGGCCGTATGGAAGTGTCAATTGCCTACTTTCTTCCTAGCTCTTCTAGACCAAGACCTCCTCCCTGATAGTTATGTTTCTCAGCATACTTACAGGGCCAAGGATACATCTCTTGAAAGTATTCCTTTAGGAGAGGATTAGGCTCAAGTTCCTCATGATATATCCATTGGTTTATGTCATCTTCAGGTATATATTGTGGTAACATGGGAGTTACATAAGTGTTGGTTCCCACATTTTTGGAGCTCAGGGCGACTGTCTTTTGTTCTTCCTTCGATGTAGACTCAGAGGATTGACCATATCTGTGTGGTGAGGGTGGTATGGTTGCCACATTCAGATTAGTACGCATCTCATACTTATTGCATCCATTTTCAATGATCTGGACCTTAGTGACAAAGGGACCAGATGTAGATGATGGAGCGGATGAGGTGGTGGGTGATGGATTAGATGATGGATTGGATGAGGATGCTTGCAATGGTTCCATTTCCACTCCTAGATAGTAATGGGTATGAGGGAAATAAGCTTTGAGTGCATGGTAGTATTCAAATGGCTAGGGGTTAGCTTGTATCATAACCTCCATCCCATTGAATGGTAACTTCAAGCATTGATGATAGGTGGATGGGATGGCTTGCATGGCATGGATCCATGGTCAGCCAAGAAGAAGGTTGTAGGGGAGGTCCGAATCAAGGACATGGTAAGTGGTGTATTGTATAACTAGGCCCACTTGAATTAGAAGATCAATAACCCCTTCAGAGTCTCTTTTTGCATTATCATAAGCCTTTATAGTGATAATTTGATTGCTTAAATCAGCATGGGTATACCCTGCCTACTTTATGAATTTCAATGTACAGAGATTGAGAGTAGAGCCATTATCTATCAAGACCCTTTTTACTTTATGTGTTGGTGACAAGAACCTCTATATGGAGGGGTCGATTGTGATTGGTGTTGATGGCACGCTTGTCTTTTTGGCTAAAACCTAGTTGATAGGTTGATGAAAGGTGTCCCACTAGAGCTTGAAATTGTGTGGGGTCGATGTCATTAGGGACACGGGCATCCTATAAAACCTTTGTTAAGATTTCCTGATGAACAGGAGAAGACTTTAGAAAATCTAGAATAGATATTGGTGTTGCAGTCTTTCCTAGATGGTCAAGGATGTTATACTTAGAGTTCACAAGAAGTGATGGGGTTTTCATGGAGGCTCCAGGGATAGTGATGCATGTGTGATGGGTTCTAACAGCACATTAAGGATCTTTACCTTTGACATGTATCATGGACACATGCAATTTTTCTTGCCTAATATGCATGATGAGAGTCTCTTAGTTAAACAAGACATGCTTGTAAGTGATATGGTTAGTGGTGTTATCCTAGTTGTTATTGTTACCAGGTTCGGGATTAGCATTGGATGTGCTAGAACCTTGGTTGTTCTTTTGAAAATCATTTTCATGTATTTGTAACTGAGCATTGGACAACGAAGCCTAATTGGCATCCACATGGTTATTTCCTTGATCTATAAGATCTTGGACATATGTCTTCAGACCTTGAAATTTGTTTGTGGAATGACCTTTAATCTTGGGAAAGTCACAATACTCATTTTCTTTGTACCAGATAGGTTTAGGCTTGGATTCATCGAAAGGTTTAGTCACAAGATACGTGATGGGGTAATTGACTTGCAATAACCAATTGAAGACGATGCTCAAGGGTTATCCTAATTGAGTGTATTGATGTTTACCGTTCCCTTGATTGTTTTGATTGGATTGTTGAGGGGGAAAAGGTGCTCCCTGTGGCATGGATATGGTGTTGGGCATGGATGGTTATTGCCTCTAGGAGATGTTGGCCACCTAAACATGGCTGGTGTCAGTAACACCATCATTGACTACATTCTTTTTCTTGTTCTAGTAATTACATTTGTCACCGGATGGCTTGTCCTTATCCAAGTTGTACAATTTAATTTTCCCTTTGGAAACAAGAGCTCTCTCAATGATAGGACCCTTTTCAATAACTTCCACAAAGGTAGTGATGTAATGAAGATTAAGAGCATGTTTCATTTCAAGATGGGCATTGGCTACAAAGAGGGTTACCATTTCCTTTTTGCTAGGAGGGGATTTCATGCGGCTAGCTATTGCTCACCACCTCTGTAGGTATTTAGCGAAAGTTTCTTTGTTGCGTTGTTTATCCTTCAGGAGGTCTAAAGTATCAATGTATTTCTCCAAGTTAAAGGAGAATTGTCTAACCAATTGTACCCTTCTTTAAACCCATGAACCAATCTAAGGTCATCCCTCCTAAGCTCCTAGGGAACAATCACAAGAGATAATTGTCATAGTGTTGGACATCCTGACATTGTGCATAGAACTCTTGTGAATTAGATTTCATATCTTTGGTTCCTGTATACTTGTCAAACTTGGGTATCTTGAAATGTTTTAGAAAGGGTACAAGGGAGATTGAAGAATCAAATGGATAGGGGAAAATCTCCTCAAACTTCAAATATTTCTTGGATGTACCCACTTGTAGATCTTTCAATGCAGCTTTAAGCTCTTCTAGATCTTTATTAGCAGGTGGAGTTGGATTAGCTGGATTGGGTTGATTGTAGGGTGGATATTGTTGGTAGGATGACAATGGGGTAGAAGCATTGGGATCGTCTGAGGGTGTAGGTTGATACTGATTAGCATAAGTGGCTTGGGGTCGTAAATTAGCATGTGATGGATTTTGGTAGTAAGAGGCGAAGGGTGGTTGTTGATGAGATGGTTGTTGTTGATAGTATGAAGTGGATGGGATATTCTATGGAGCTTGGTAGTACGAGGATGTGGAAGTGCCCTGTTGTTGTGGCAACAGTTGTTGGTATTAAGAGATGGACGGAGCACCTTGTTAAGTGTAACATGGATTATATTGATAATTATACGCAACTTGGGGTTGTGTGATATATGGAGGTAGTTACGGATTAGATGATTGTTGTTATGGATTCATGTGTGATTGTGGAGGATTAGTGTAAAGTGGTGGTTGATTCCATGGTGGATTTTGAGAGGCCACATGGATGTTTGGATTAGGTGTAGTAGCATAAGCAGTGTAGGTGCTAGACGAATGTTAGAGGTATTGTGTGAGATGATTACACTATGTTTGTATGGGGATGTGTATGTTTGGTTGTCAGGATGGGATGTGCTATTGTTGTGTCACTATTGCAGAGGAACCATGGGGTGTTTGTTGAGGGTATTATGTAGTTTACATTACCTGATGAGGAGGTTGTGTGGGAATAGCAATATGGTGTTGTGGAATTGAAACATTTTTCTATGAATTTTTTTGTTACAAAATTGAAATGTTCTATTGAAGAGGTTGTGGATGATGCGGTTGTGATGGGATGGAAACAACAATGACATGCTAGATAGTGGTATGGTGTGGCGGTGCCTGTGAAGCAATGGATTGGAGAGGATTAATCCTAGTGTTACCTTGAGGTAGCAGTGGGACATTACCTATGGATATGGGTCCTAGTGGTGGCATTGATGTAAGGAAGGGATTGCCCCTAATGTTGGCAGGCGGTTGGCCAGGCTGATGAGATGGGAGTGGTGGAGTAGATGAAATGTTCTATGGCATGCCATAGGCAAAGGGATCATAAAGATCAGCTCGTGTTGTAGAGGTTGCAGATGGAAGGGGAGTATAATTGGAAACTTGATGTATCACAGAATTTCCAAACTCGGGATAATACTAGATATCTATGGGTGTACCCTTAGGAACATAGGAATTTCTAGGAACATTTTGTAGGTCTTGAGACACTGGAGGGGTCTGGGTGTTGGTGTACTATGACATGTCAAAACTAGATGGTAGTTTAACTCCTTTCATGAGTAGAGTAGCAAGAATCTTATCCCCATGCTTGTTGAGGAGGCGATATGTCATCTGAGAGTTAGCAAGATTTCTTAGGTATTCATCAACAATGACTTTAGGCTCACTGATCATGTTCTCGTCACTAGGTAGTGAAGTATTTTGACTGTTGGTGTTAGATTGTGATGAAGCACCGTTATGGGGATCTTGAGGGATGTTCACACTATTGTTAGGATCTTGAGAAATGTTTTCCCTATTATTAGGATCTTGAGGGATAGTCAGATAGGAACCTTGACCTTGTTGTTGTGACATTTGCTTCTTGGCTTGTGATCAAGTCTGAACGAGCATGAAAATGAAAAACTACTAGGTGGACTAAGATGAGATTAGACTCTAGGATGCAAATGCAGGGATGATGATTGGAAGATTGATTGATTGGGTGATTGACTAAGGATGAGATTGAATGACTGGCTAAGGATCGATTGGATGATTGGATAGGATTGATTAGATGATTGGATAGGATTGATTGGATGATTAGATAGGTAAAACGATTGATAAGATTAGATGATGGACCAAGATCAGTTGATGAAATGACTAACAATATTATATGATGGATGATGCAAGGGATTCTAAATCCAGTTCAAAAATCACTCTAGATGACTTAAGGCATTGATTGATTGGATTTACAAACAGATAGATGATCACGACACATAATCCACCTAAAGATGGAAATGGATTGATTGGGATAAGGATGATGACTTATGGCACCGAATACACCTCAAGATGGAAGTGGATTGATTGGGCCGAAGATGATGACTGATGTATAGGATAGCGATCGAATTTAGACACCTAGGTCAATTTGGATAATAACCTTTAAAACAAGGCTTAGAGGATTTGGATTGAAAAAATGATGATGAGCGTGCAACCTAGAGATGCTCTAAGATGTGCCTATATGTTGTGGGTGATGAATGAATGACTTTTGGAAAGTGTAAATGGACTAAAGCATGAATTACGAGTGAACAGAAGGTGATGAAAATGTTTAGATCATAGCAAATGACAAGGTTTTAGGTCCCAAAATATTTGACTCTTCGGATTGGGAAGGGTCACCTATTCAGGGGTGAGGTTTCCTGTTCACTTGGCATGGTTTCCTATTCCCAAGGCATGGTCACCTGACTGGTTTTTGAACTTGTTTAAATTAGAAATAGAGTCAAACAATCTATTGGAATGGTCAAACAATCCTGACAAGCAGTGAAAGGGACTCACTAGATGATGAAACAAGATCCCTAAATGATGAAAGGGGTCCCCCAAATGGAAAAATGAGATCCCTAAATGATGAAACAGGTTCCCCTAACAGCAAAATGGGTCCCCTAAATGATGAAACAAGTTCCCCTAATGGCAAAATGGGTTCCCCAAACGATGAAACGAGTTCCCCAAATGGTGAAAAAACTCTCTAAATGGATGAACGGGTTCATAGAACGAGAGAATGGATCCTTGAAACAAGGAAATAGACTGATGGAATGATAGAACAGGAGATAGGACTAATTGTTTAGAATGCAAAACAACTGTTTGGGCGGGATCACCCCTGTTCTAGGCCTGGTCACCCTTTTCAGGGCGTGGTCACCCGTGGTCAAGTCTTGGTCGCCCCTTTGTAGGGCCTAGTCACCTATTTGAGTGAAAGATGGACAATTTTGACTCAAAAATGACTGGGACAAAGGGCAAGTTCGCCCCTCTTGAGTTTGGGGTCGCCCCTATTCAAGGTGTGGTCGCCTCTATCAACAGACCTAAACTTGACTTAGGAAAAATGGCTTATGGTAAAGGACAAAAAACACTTCAAACAACAAGAAAAAAGGTAAGACAAACTTGAATAGTAAGATATGCATTGGTTTTTTACAGAAAAGACAGTTCAAGCAAAAAAATCTTAAGATTAGTATGAAGGGTATGGCCAACATAGTCCTCTAACTAGGCTAAACAAGGCGATCTAGGGAATCCTCAATATACGCTTGGTACGTGAGGCACAACCATGAACACCAGCCTGTCACAAGCATGAGTCAGGAACCTCAATGAGATACTAAAGGCTCAGACCAACTCTTCACGTCTATCTAGGAATCACCCTAGCTTTGACACTCTACCAGACACGATGTGACTAGATTAGGGTATAGCTTTGGCCTCCCCCCTTTATATACCCCGCTAGTACATGTGGTTGGAATCATCCCTTGGGGTGATGAAATTCCCAAGCAGGTCCTACTATGAAGAGAACACTAACCATTTTTTACTACTCCCTAGGCTCACACGAAGTGCAAGGGGAAAGCTTGAATGATGTAACACCCCCTTGGGTAACACAAAGGATTTAAGAAAGCTATGATTTCTCTTCACCTAGGATCACCAAATGGCACAAGGGGATTAGATACATCAATAGCTTACTTACAAACACAACACACAATGTATTGACTCCCCTACTTAGACTATGTGCCTAATTAGTGCAAAAATGAAAGCAAACAACTAACAAAATGCCTTGGTCCTTTTGTCATGCAACAAATGTATTAGTAGTTTAACCTTCAGTCTTCATCAAGCTTGAAATAATTGCACAAATGTTAGTAAAAACCTTCATAATCACCAACAAGACAAGTTAGGGGGTCAATAATAATCAGAATGAAAAAAAAAAATGATCTACAAAAATGACTAAAAACATAACTTATACCTTGCCAAAGTCAGTATCTGGGCGGGGTCGCCCCTGTTCTGGGCCTGGTCACCCCTATCAGGGCATGGTTACCCCTCTGTAGGCCTCGGTTGCCCCTCTGCAAGGCCTAGTCACCTTTTTCAGAGCTTGGTCACCTTTGTCAGGGCTTAGTCACCTCTGTTGTTAGAATAGAGAGTGAAAATGACTATTTTGTCTCAAAAAGGTATATGTGTCTAGGTGGGGTCACCCCTCTACAGGTCCTAGTCACCCCTATTAGGGCCTAGTCACCCCTCTATGTCACTTGAACCTACAAAAATTCAAAAAATAGCAAACATAAGAGTAAAAAGGACTCGTTTGTGGGTCCCACAGGGTGTGCCAAAAATGTGTGCAAGTGTTATTACCTCTAAATGTGAAAAACTAACTAAAAAATGAAAGATAAAGAACACTAGACCACCTCAAGATTGGGATACATTGAACACAAACAAAAATAAAAATAAAACAAGAAAGTATACCTTTTGCTTATGTTGATCCTTGGTTGGCCCTTGATGTAGCTTGGTTGTGTGCTCCTTGGATGGAAATGTGATGAAAAATGGATGCAAGATGATTAAGATGCAATGGAAGATGCAAATGATGAAGGTGGGTATGAGATGAATGAAAGAGGATTTGATGAAAGATTGAAAATATGCAACAATGGAAAAGGAGAGCTAAGTATGCAAATGCAAATGTAAATAAGTGCAAATGAGCTTAATGAATGCTTGAATGGCTTGAGAGCATAAGTGTGATAAAAATGCATAAGGTAAATGAAAGAATGAGAAGGGGGTTATTTATAGAAGAAAGTGAATTCTCTAGAAAATTCAACTTTTAGGATTGAGCCACCATGGCCAAGATGGAGGGATATTATGAGTTGAGGACTCACAATCCCTCACATCTTGCCATGTGGAAGATGAAGTGTCAAAAGGACATGGTGAGATGGAAAGGGTACAAAATGAGGTGGAATAAGGACAAGTGAGGTGGAGGAATTACAAGTACTTTGAAAGTACCTTGGGAGGGGAGAAGATATCCTCAAAAAGGAACTTCTTGTCCCCAAGTGAGAATGATAGTGACAAGTGGGGAATTTTAGAAAGTCCTCTCTTATCATCATGGGGATGAAAGAAGTTGTTGGGGGAATAAATGTAAATATCAAATTCACACGATTAGAGGGGAAAATTGGTTGGGAGAATAAATGTGAATTTTAAATTCACATGCTTGGGAATGTCTATTGTATAAGACAAGGTTCCCAAAAAGGAGGACTTTGACTCATGTGGGTGATATGACAAGTGAAGAAATTTAGATTTTCCCAACAACTTGCATCAGGAAGAGAAATGCATTGAATAGATAAATGTGAATTTTAAATTCACATGGGGAAGAGTTCAATGCCAAATGAAGAAAGTACTTATGAAAGGTTGACTTGGAGGACATGTCAAAGATGGCATGTGATTAGATTAGTGTTGTGCAAATTCATGATTAAAAAAATTAATGAGGGATTAGAATCAAGTGGAAAAATTTGGAGGATGTGACATTAAACCCTAATTAAGGGTGTGCACATCCTAAACATAAATTATTTAAATTAATCCAAATTAGAAAGGATTATGGAGGATGAGACAAGGAGAGAGAAAAAGAGAATTTAAAATTGATTTGAATTCAAAAGGATAAATGACTAAATTAACTAAATTGATGTATTTATTTAATTTAGAGAGGAAAGGGATGGAAGGATAAAGTATAAATTATTAAATTAATACTTTACAAAACTTTAGGAAAAGAGGGAAATATTAATTAAATAAATAAATTTAATTAATATTAATGGAGGATACTAAATCGACAAATAAAGAGGTGGATTTGACCGTGTGGGAATAGTCAAATTTAGATGTCTAGAGATACAACAACACAAAGACTTTTTATGAGTTATGGATTGGTAAGACTCCTACTGCGAAGAATTTCAAGGTATTTGGAAGCAAATGTTATATTAAAAGAGATGATGAAAATCTTGGAAAGTTTGATGATAGATGTGATGAAGGAATCATTCTTGGATACTCTACTACTAGCAAAGCATATAAATGCTTTAATAAAAGATTGAGAAAGATTGTTGAAAGTGTTAATGCGAAAGTTGATGAAGACATACATAGACCTATTGAGATAAGTGAAGTTGAACTTGATGATCCTATCTGTGGACATGTACCTGAGGAGATTAAGGAGAATGAATAAGAAGAGTAAGAAAAAAAAATTGAAGAAGAATAAGAAGAGAATGAGTTGAAACCTACTACTAAGACTCCTTAGTATGTACAGAGGAATCATCTGGAGGAATAGATAATTGGAAATAAGAGTGAAGGCATGAAAATAAGAAGTAGAGTTGTAGCAGAGGTAAATTTTTGTTTACTTTCTAAAATTGAACCTAAATTTGTAAGCGAAGTATGTGAAGATGAGAGTTGGATGAGAGCTATGAAAGAAGAGTTGCAACAAATAGAAAAGAATTAAAAATGGGAACTAGTCCCTAGACCTATGAATAAAATGTGATTGGCTCAAAATGGGTGTTCTGGAATAAGCTAAATGAAAGCAGAGAAGTTGTAATTAATAAGGAAAGACTTGTATGTAAGGGATATTCACAAGTTGAAGGTTTAGATTGATTAGAGCTAGGAGGATTCACAACTCAACTCAACCAATCATTCAAAGAAATGATACAAAATTATTGCTCTTAAGAATTCCTAGATTACTTTGTAATAACACAACTGAAAAATAATCAAAAATTACAAATATACAACAAAATTTATTCACTTGACAACTTTCATAAACTGATTCATCTCAAACACTGATTAAGTGCATTCTAGATCACATTGGAAACATTGTCATGTCAGCCCACAATTTAATGCAATGAACTGTCATTAATAACTTCCAAAAACCAAATAATGAATCTAATCGCTTTAGTGAGATTGAATATAACATAATTACAGACCTTTCCTCCAATTTTTATGAATATCCAATGGTGGAAAAGAAATTTATTGTGTTTTTCCCAAAATTGCAAACCCTGGGTAGGGTTCAGACCTGCCCTCACTAAAATGGTCATAACTTATTCAAATCTTAATGAAATTTGATGAGACTTGAAGAAAATGAAAGTATATTCACATGGAAAAAAAATACAATTAGATTCAGATCTAAAATATATAATTTACAATCCATACCATCACATTTTTCAGACTGCAAATTCTGCACAATATTGTTAGAATAGGGAAGTCTCACCAAAATAGTCATATCTCCCATAAAACTCAATAATATTCAATGAGACAAAAATAATTGTAAACTATAAACAAATATATTTCCATCCATATATGATACTCCATGATATGAGTCCATACTAAGCCGTACAATGGACAACTTCAGCCTGAAAACAATGTAAGAATCAAAAAATGCACACCAAATTTGAGGTTTCCATTCGTCAAACTTCAAAAATGATGTCTCCCAAACCCCAGTTAGAGTTTTGGAGGGTTTCTTTATAAATTTCCAACCAAAACTAACTATTTGAAACCACTGTTTTATTATTTTGTTGACAAGACACCTTAATGACACTTTTTGACAACTTGCTTGACAACTTTCTTGAGCAACTTTTACAATTTTTACAATATTTGCCTAAATTTCACCAAATGACCAAAAATGGTCCTAAAACACTTAGTATGGCCTCAAATGACCTTATTTACATCAATAAATCCAAAAAAAATCAAAAACCAAAGTTTCACAACATAACTTAAAATTGCATCAAGAGTGCTCTTGCACCATACTCTCAGGAGCAAAAGAATTTAAGCCCCTTTGAATTGCCTTCTTCCTAGTCTTCTAGTTACTTTTCACTTTTTCCTTTGTATTTTAAATGATATTTGGTATTTTCTTCCTTTTCTTCTTTTTATTCCTTCTTCTATCAATCGTCCTTGCAACTTGGAAGTCATGAAACTCTATCATATCATCATACACCTTTCCTTGTCCTTCATGACTTGCACATACATAATCCAAAGAAAAATTAGAAACAAAATATTGTGACCTTGAGGTCTCCTCCTTGTCTTCTTGTGCTTCAATCTCCTCTTCACCCATGACCAACTTATCCAATCCTAACATCAATTCACTTGCAACCTCAATGTCCTTGTCTTCTTCTACCTTGATTAGTTCCTCTTCCTCTTGTTTGACCTGTCCATTACCCACCTTACTATCCCATTTTTCTTCAATTGCTGAAAAATTTTCACACAAAACACCTTCTTCATCCACCTTTTCTTGTTCATTACCTTCTCCCATCAATGGTTCTTTTTTCTTCACATTAGGTTCAGTTGCTCTCATTTGCATTAGCCTTTGAATAGGCCATACTATCTTCTTCTTAACTATCAAGTGCCAACTTGTAACTTGCCTATACAACTACTTTGTCTCATCTTCCAATCTTTTCAATCTCTCTTATATTTCTCTTATCTCTTCAGCCTCTATGTTCCTTTCCTTCTCTCTTTCCTTCTTCCTCAACTCTTTTTCCTCTCTTTTCATCTTCCTTCTTCATGAATCCTCATCCTGCAAATATCTTTCCAATCTTCTCAACAAATCCATCTTCACAAGTGTTGTGCCTATAGCACACACACCCCGTTCTAAACAAGGACCCCCTCTTTATTTTTCCTTTCCAGGTTGTTTTGTCACCATCTCATTTTGCATGCCCCCTATTTAGGTGTTTGAAGTGGTCAGTGGGTCCTAGAGAAACCATTTTGATTTGACCACCCTTTTACCCCTCAAATTTTTCAAGTCTTGAGTCCGCTTGAGTCTCCTTGAGGCCTTTTCCTTTTAAATTTTAAAGTGACATCCCTAGAATCACCCAGGCCTGACTGGCCAGGTCGCTCTTGCTGGATCTCCATCCATGTTTCACTATTTCCAAACATCCTTTCTGTGACGACCTTCCGCCACCCAGGTCTCGATCCCCTTTTTTCCGTCAGTTTTTGCACAATGATCACATGGCTTTCCTCAAGCAGCATTCCTATTCCTGGAACTCGGTGCCCTAATTGTCATCTGATCTTTAAGTCCCCCAAATTTCCAATCTTAGACAAAGTTCCGACCTCTGGGTCCCAGACTTCCTGCAGTCATTTTCAAATTCAACTACTTTTTAGCCATCGTACGAGCAATTAATGAGGGCATTAAATACCCAAAAATCTATAAATAGAAGGGGTGAAACATCATTTTCACCTGACAATGTGCCAAAGAGTGATCAAGGTTTCCTTCTCGTGTCACCTCTGAGCCTGACGTGTGCATTCAACAATCTAGTGAGCTGCAGGGCCGATCTCTTGCCATCTTTCTCGGATTCTTCAGCTCAGTTAGCTACCAAATGCCCTCCTTTAGTTTTTATTGATTTGCGCTAAAATCAACTACTTAAGGAAAACAAATCTTAGCAGTCTAGGTAGGGTAAGCAATTGTGCACAAAACCCATGTGCCCAAATTTTAACAAGCCTCAAAAAATGACCAACTTATTGAAACTGGGACTTAACATTTTCGGCGTCGTTCTATGAATAGTGCATTTACACACCCCAGGTCCAACCCCAGTCATTGCCCCTATAACCTTACCAAAATTTGAACTTTCAAGGCAGCTTCATCTCCGTTTGGGCCCGCACCCTCAGGCTTCTATCCCCAAGGCGTCATTTTGTTTTCTCAGTCTGAAATGGTGTCCAAGCCTCCACCTTCTTCCTCATGGGTCCTGGCATGCTGATAACCCTCAAAATTATAAAAAATATCATGTGCTAGATCCCCTTCTAAATCTGACCTTGGGGCTTCCCTTGTTAGAATGTCGTTCACGCTCCACCATTCCAAAATGGTCATCACTATTTGACCGCCTAGCTATCGGGTCTCGATCCTTCGAACGCCCCATGAAAACTTTAAGGAAACTTAAGGGCTCATCATCTCTTGGGTCCTAGCCACTAGAGTGCCATCCATACTTTGTTGTCACGAACAACATTTTCCAGGCGCCCTCCTAGTCTCTGGACCCCAGCTTCACTATTGCTGTGAAATGCTAAACTTGTTAAGAGAACCATAGGTTCCAATAGACCTTTGGGTCCCTGTTCCCATACTTCTGTCTGTGGACCACCATCATCATTTTGCTGTTTCAAAACGGTCATCATATCATGCCCTCCCAGTCACTGGAACCCACTTCCCATCTCGCTAATGAACTCTAAACAAAGAGAACCGTGTGCCAAGTCTCCCTCCAGATCCGACCCTCTAGGTCACCACCTTTGGTTCATTGTGTCTCATCCACCCTTCCCAAATGGCTAACTTGTGATGGCTTCTAGCCCCCTTTGACCCAAAATGAGAAACCAAAACATCGTTTAAAAAATGTCCTCTAAGTTCCTAGGACCCGGCCTTTGAGTCGTTGTCCCTGAAACTCTACCATGCCAGGGTAGTTTTCAAACAGCGATCCTCAAAAAACTTTTTCGCCCATGGACTTCCAGCCCTTGAGACTCAGATTAACCAAACTCCCTCCTGCAAGGTGATAAAGGAAAACTGAAAGATAAGATAGGATAATCAAGTCATGATATATTGGATCTAACGTCATTTTGCAGGTATTTGATTAACATTCTTATGATTTTCCATGCTTGGTTACGCTCATTCTCCTTTTTGTATGCAGGATATATGGAATCAGGTGAGGAACCCTCGGGAGTGGTCATCGAGAAATATAAAGGAAATAAAATAGCAAAGGCACCCCACAGAAAAGAAGACAAAGACCAAATGAAGTTCCAAGGGGAACAAATGAAGTCCAAGGTCACTACCGCATGGAACAAGATAACAGACACCAACATTGGGCATGAGGATATAGGTGAATTCATGCAAAGTATCAAAGTCAATCCTACTATTGAAGCTGCATTAGCTTCCAAGAGCAGGAGGATTGCTAAAGTTGTTGGCTTTCCTCCCGCACTCATAGTTCCAAAACCTATTATGGCCTACAGAGACCTATCAAGAGGAAACTAGGACAATTGTTGATCGTGATGGGAATGTCCTGGCTGACATGTCCCACAAGGCCATAATGAAAACCTTTCACATTCCAACCTTCGGGGAAATGGAAATAGCAACAATTAAGGATTGAAAAGATATGTGGGATGAGAACCCCTTAAAATGTAAAAATCTTATTAATCAATATTGGCTCAAAGAAAAGAGGGGCAGTGCCACCAAAGTACCCCATGAATTGTATCACAGTAACTTCCTTGAAGAATTCCATGACTTAGTCACAATGCTAAGCAGGGTTATGGGCCTCCCTTCTGTTGCATTCTTCCAAGAATGGATGGTTTACTTTGTAGAGGAGATTTTAAGGGGGAAAACCAAATTCTACTAGCCCACAATAATCAGTGATAGTTTCCATGAGTAGTTCATGGCGATCAAGAAAACCTCATGTTTCTACATGACATCTTATCTAGTATACTCATTGGTTGAGGTAAGACAATACAAAGGTTTGTTCAGGACACCCGATGTGGAACTAGCAAGACCACTCAAGGTCTATGACCAATATCCTTAGTTACAGTTCAAAAACTTCAAAAGGGATTACTACAAGGTGAACAATGCTTTTATAGCATATATTGTCAGATTGCTAGGAGGGGACTTTGAAAGGAGGGTCTCCCATAGTGCGAACACCTTCCTCAAGAGTTTCGCCTTCCTCTTCATTCAATTTCCCAAGTTCATAGACATCAAAGCAAAGGGCTTTTCTGATATGTCGTACATGCTGCCCCAATATCCAAATGACCAGATCATTCTATTAGAAATTTCTCAGCAATTGCAGCCATCCCATATCCTTTTGAGCAACAAGCATCTGGTAGTGGTCCCCTATCCCCTCTCATTTGGTCAAGGATTATATGAACTCCACTCTTCTCAGTGTGCTAATAATTCAAAAAAGGAATTGGTAGATTATCATCTAAAATGCTACTCCTCCAGGCCACACATGGACCCATATGGTAAACTGCAAAAATCACTTGGTACCCGATACTCCCATGGACACAATGTTGAAGATTTATGGGAAAACTGTCAGAATGACATTGAGGTGCGGGCAAGACACTACATGCGAATGATGGCCTACTTTTTGAAAAGGGTCAATCTATTTCCAGTGCTTGACCAAATAAAGGAAGATGAAACACCATGATGGATCCAAGGTACAATGTGGTTGCCAATCTGCCACTGCGAATGATTGATTGGGACGAGCAAGAGTTTGATGACCTTGACATACTAACCAAGCCAATAGAAGCTCAGACCAAGGAATGGGTCGAAAGATAAATTAAATAGTTGAAAAGATGGGGAATCTCTCTAACTTACACTGAGTTAGAGGATGATACAAGGAGTGCTTCTAAAAGTAGAGTTGAGGAAACTACGACAGATATGGTTGTCACCCCTCCAAGACAAACATCCAAGTCTCCCCTGTCTACCAAAATAAGGAAAAGAAAGGAAATAGAGGAGCAACAATCAAGCCCTAAATTTTATGCAAGAAATAATGCAGAAGGAGATCCTTCTAAAAAACATAAGAAGATGGGAAGCATTGCTCAAATTCCCACCATCACAGAGGATCCACTCCAAGAAGGAGAAGAAGAGGTTAAAGTCGATCCAACCCAGTCCCCACATGTTGCCTCTGACACTGTTATTGTAAGTATTGGTGTCCCTCCACCTATTTCCCAAGCAATGGTTTCCACTTCCCCTCCTGTTCATAACATCTCAGTGCACCTTACTTCCTCCCCACCTATAACACAAGTGGTAACTATTGATTCATCATCTGCCACCGCATCTCCACATTCTTCTACCTCCATGTCCCCTATAACATTGTTTCCCCTTACAACAACTACCTCCACCATGCCTACTCTCTCACTTCCTGAGTCATTTTCAAAATATATGAATACCATCCCCTCATAGCTCTCTAGTATGCTACTGGACCCAAATGTGCAGGTTGCCCTTGCACAAGCTACTACTAGCTGATCCACACCACCTCTCCACGAGCCTCCAAAGATGATAGTAACCATGATGATATCAGAAGAGCTAGAGAGGAAATATTGTGAAGTAGCCAAGAGCCTTGAGGAGGAAGCAAATGATTACATTGATCACCCTGAGTTCCAACCCCTAGTAATTGATAGAGTAGTGCAAGAAGATGAAGAATCTATATCCTCTGAAGAGGGAGAAGAAGACAAGGGAACCAAATTCATTATACAAACCTTTGATCTAGATCAAGAAGAAGACCTAACTTGAAAACTCGAGAATATTGAAGGAGAAGAAGAAATACTCCTACATGAAGAAGAAAAGGACAAAATGGAAGAAGATATTGAGCTTCCTACAAGGGAACAAGAGAGAAGCCCCAGGAATGATGAAGAAATGTCCTCTCCCACAGTAAAGGAAAAGGAGCATGTTGAACAAGAAAAGGAAAATGAAGGAAAGAAATAACTTAATCCAAAAGACTCTGAACACAAAGTTAAAGAAGAAGAAAGAGTCTATGAAAAGGAGGACAGCCCTCAAAAGCACACACCTTCCAAGTCTCCAATGAAGAGTACGATACTAATACAAGATTCTGATGAGGAAGATGCAAACAAGGAAGAGGAAATTGCAAAGGAAAAGGAGATAGAGGTTAGAAGAGATGAAACAAAAGATAATCCCGCTTCACCTAAAGGGAAGTCACAAATTCCCAATTGGCTATAGAAGCAGCTAGAAAGAAAGACTCCCACTCCCAAGGACCCCAAATCCCAACTCGAGGCTATCTTATCCTGAGTACAGATCGGCACAGCTAAGAAGGAAAAGAAGTTGAAGGTTAGGTCCAATATGACAATGGATGCTTCAAGATCCAGGATGGTGCAAGTGGCCATACCTGTGGTCGGCGAGGAATGGATCAGCTATAATATCTCCACAATCAACTTTGGTGTAGCCTCTAGGGAGTATAAAATTAATCATCTCGAGGAGTTAGTTGCTACCACTGTGCACCAAATGCATTAGGACAAAATTTTGAAAGAAGAAATGAAGGTGCAAATAGAAGACTTAGTAGGCTACATCCGCCAGTGGTCAACTATAAAAGAAGAACCTACAACATCTTACACCACCTCAGTTGTTGTCCAAAGAACATATTGACAAGATGGAAAAGCAGAAATAGTGGGTGAAGACAACAAAGGATTGGTTCTAGCAAGTCCTCTATGCTAGAAATATGGGATTGAATCGAGCCATAAGGACCGCCAACAAGTTTTTAGAAGTACAAATTTTCCTTGAGGGAACCTACAAATTCTGCACTAACTTCCCCAAGCAATATGAAGTAGCCTATCAAAAGATTGAATCTATTCTAAAAAATGCCAGAGAAATTGTATGAGAAAGAGCTCTCTTTCCCAAAAACGATCATTGGCTAGTTGATATGTGGAAGCTCAACTTCAATCATAGAAAGGAGGTGTTGGAATAGTTATTTCCAAAGGTGGAGCAAGACATTGATTGTGTGAAAGAAGCAAAGGTTACATGCCAAGAATACATCAAGCTACTCACAGATTATGATGTGCCTACAGTCGAATTAGATGTTGAGAAAATCAGGCCTTGCTTCCAACAAAAGGTGGAGATGGGGATGTATGGTGATCTCACCACCGACTTCATGAGCTTCACCACCCAAGTCTTCTCCCAATTAGAACAAATCAGGGATGGCACCACCAAGTTGGATAGTGATTGGAATGTTCTCACGGAGTGATCAAAGAGGTGGAATTTTGAAGTGATTAAATCGCAAATAGTGGATATCCACAAATTGTAGCCTTTGATCAACAATTTCATGGAGTACGTCATTTTTCGCCAAAAGGAAGGAGAAACCATCATCCAAGCATTCCCCACTTAGAATCTACAACAAAGAACAAACAACTAGAAGACAAAACTGCTACAGTTCTGCTAGTAGAGGACGAAATAGGGAAAAGAAAAGAATGTAATTTTAAATTGTAAAATATTTGGGGGTAGGTGAAACCCTAGTGTATAATGAATCTTGTCCATTCATTCTACTTTTTGGAAACTATAAAAATAGGGGGTCTCCTCTCATTTTCAAGAGAGATTTGAGTTGTTGTAAAGACATGTTGTAGAAATTTTAATGGAAATGCATTGATTTGTGGTGGATTTATGAGTTTCTTCACATGTTGCATGATTCATCTCCCATAGTTAGCTAATTTAGTTATATTTCCTTTTCTATTTTGTATAGTTTTAGATAACTTTGGTAGATTTAGTAATGATGCTCGTGGTTATGAATATTTTTTTTTGTGTTGATGACTTTCTTGTCCATACTTTTTGTTGTTTACTATTGGTAGATGGTTGTGTAAAGTTAGTCTAGACTTAGATTGAAAGTTTCTCTAAACTTTTATCTTTATGCATGCATGTCTATGGTGAATGAATGGTAAAATATCTACAGTCCTTAGAAGATAGCACAAATTTCATGATACTGTGATTTTTCTGGTTAAGTGGAATTTTGTTGAAGGAAGTTGTCCATAGTAGAGCCTTCATGATCACTATTCATAGTTAATTTTAGGTCCAAGAACTCACCTCCTTCCCTGCTCTTTTTCCTTTTTTTATAAATAACCTAAGCTAAGGTTCTTGCACATTGTAAAGCCAAATTCAAAGAGAAAATAGAAGTTCTAGAATGTTGTCTTGAACCCGCGGCAATCTAACAGTTCACTTCCCATCTTTGGAACTTCTTTCAAATGATCCAATTCCTTCTAACTCATAAGTCCACCCCGTGATTACCAAAAAAATCACATAAGAAAAACTGAGAGATCCATGCACGTCATGACCTGACACTCAAGAGACCTTGGGGTGATTTTTTGCAATTCATTGTTGGAGGTTACCTTTCAAGAGAGGTAGTGCACCTACACACTACCTTTGTTGAGAAGTGCTAAAACACCCATCAACAACAAGCAAGTCCCTCCTTGCTTCCATTTCACCTTGCCACACCTAGGCAATCAGGTTCCTTCCTTAAATTGCATAACACAACACACAACCACAACCACCAAAACACAAAACCAACAAACTTCACCAGCCCAAATCTTTCCTAGGCTCTAATACCAATTTGATGCAGATCTAGGAGGATTCACAACTCAACTCAACCAATCATTCAAAGCAATGATACAAAATTATTGCTCTTAGGAATTCTTGGATTAATTTTTAATAAAACAACTAAAAAATCATCAACAATGACAAACATACAACAATATTGATTCACTTGACAACTTTCATAAACTTATTCATCTCAACCAATGATTAGGAGCATTCTACATCACATTGGAAACATTGTCATGGTAGCCCACAATTTAATGCAACGAACTGTCATTAATAACTTCAAAAAAAAAAAATGAAGCCAATCACTTCTATTAGATTTAATATAACATAATTATAGACCTTTCTTCCAATTTTTATGAAGATCCAACAGTTGAAAAAGAAATTTATTGCATTTTTCCCAAAACTACAAACCCTAGGTAGGGTTCAGACCTGCCCTTACTAAAATGGTCATAACTTATTCATATCTTAATGAAATTTTATGAGACTTGAAGAAAATGTAATTTATTCACATGGTAACAAAATAAAATTGGTTTCAAATCCAAAATATAGACTTTACAATCTGTACCAGCACATTTTTCAGACTGAAAATTCTACACAATATTGTTAGAATAGGGCAGTCTCACCAAAATAGTCATATCTCCCATAAAACTCAATAAAATTCAATGAGACAAAAATAATTGTAAACTAGAAACAAATATATTTCTATAAATATATGATACTCCATGATATGAGTCCATACTAGGTTGTACAATGCACAACTTCATCCTGAAAACAATGTAAGAATCAAAAAATGCACACCAAATTTGAGGTTTCCATTCATCAAACTTCAAAAATGATGTCTCCCAAACCCCAATTCAAGTTTTGGAGGTTGTATTTATACATTTACAACCAAAAATAACTATTTTCAACCACATTTTGATTATTTTGTTGACAAAACACCTTAATGACACTTTTTGACAAGTTGCTTGACAACTTTCTTGAGCAACTTTTACAATTTTTACAATATTTGTCTAAATTTCACCAAATCACCAAAACTAGTCATAAACCACTTATGATGGTCTCAAATGAAATTATTTACATCAATAAATCCAAAACAAAGCAAAAACCAAAGTTTCACAACATAACTTAAAATTGCATCAAGGGTGCTCCTGCACCATAGATTTTGAATAAAAATTTGCCCCTGTGGCTAGAATGGAAGCTATTAGGATGTTTTTGGAATTTTCTGCCCACAAGGACTTCAAAGTGTGTCATATGGATGTTAATTCAACATTTTTGAATGGTGAATTGGAGGAAGAAGTGCGCATGGAACAACTTGAAGGGTTTCAGTTATCTGAAAAACTAGACATGGTTTGTAAGTTGAAGAAGGCATTGTATGGACTGAAGCAAGCTCCCAGAGCTTGGTATGCAAGATTGGAAAGATACCTAACAAAGCAAGGATTCAACAAAGGATCTTCTGATAGCAATCTTTACTTCAAAGTGCAAGGTAACAAAATGTTGATAGTAGTTGTATATGTTGATGATATCATTTTTGGTGGAAATGAAGGCATGTGTAAAAATTTTGTTGAAGAGATGTAGAAAGAATTTGAGATGTCTATGATTGGTGAATTGAATTTCTTCCTTGGTGTACAAGTGAATCAAACTGATAAAGGGATATTCATTTCACAATCTAAGTATCTAAAATAGTTTTTGAAGAAGCTTGGGATGGATGATTCCAAACCGGTTTGTACTCCTATGGTAATTGGATGTAAACTGAGCAAAGATGATGAATCTACTAAGACTGATCAAAGAAAATATAGATCTATGATTGGTGAATGGTTGTATCTTACTGCTACTAGACTAGATATTATGCATGTAGTATGTTTAGTTTCCAGATTCCAAGAAGATCCTAAAGAGGCACATGTTACAGTTGTAAAGAGGATATTTAGATATCTCAAAGGTACACCGGGTTATGGATTATGGTATCCTAAGAGTGGTGATTTCACCCTGAGTGCTTATACCGATGTTGATTGGACCAGATGTGTAGATGACCAAAAGAGTACCAGTGTGGTGCTTTCTTTCTTGGTGGAATATTGGTTTCATGGTTGAGTAAAAGGGAAGACTCAGATTATTTATCCACTACAGAGGCAGAATATATTGTTAGAGCATCCTACTACACACAGGTTTTGTGGATGAAGCAAACTCTGAAAGACATTGGAGTGATATGTGATGATCCTAATTCTATTTTTTGTGACAACACAAGTGAAATAAACATTTCAAAGAACCTAGTTATGCATTCAATAACAAAACACATATCTATAAAATATCATTTCCTGAGAGAAAAAGTGTTGGAAAATGAACTCAAATTAGAGTATGTGACAACAAAGGAACAAATTGTAGACATATTTACTAAGGCTCTTCTAAAGGATAATTTTGAGCATCTTAGGGAGAGGTTTGGGTTCATTGGCCCTCCAAACTAGGTGCACATGAAGGTTTGGGTTTATTTATCTAGATTGATAAATAGGTCTACTCCATAGGGGAGTAGAAAAGGTTTTCATTGTTGCAATATGAGTGCACTCCTAAGCAAGAGTAATTAGAGTTATTGATCTTTTTCATTGATGTCAAAGGGGGAGAGAAAGTCATGTGAAAAATATTTTTATTAGAAGAGAAGGTGTTCTCCTGGGATATTGTGTAAAAGTTGTCTTTAATGGATTTTCACATCATGTGTTGCCATCAATGACAAAGGGGGAGATTGTTCCAAGTATGAGCTAGTCTGGTGGTGATGTCATTAATGTTGTCATTCATGTCAACACAATTCAGTATGTTGCAAATTGCACATGTATAGATGAGATGATACTGAGATGTTATGAGTAAATGGAGCTATCTTTATGGTGTTGTAGATGTGTTCTATTGATGAGTTTCCAAGTTCTTTTGAGAAAATTAATAAAGAAGAGAAGTCATAGTGATGAATGTGTTTAGAATGTGCTTTGTGTTTTTCCTGTGTTGATCCTATGCTTGTGCAGATTTGAAGATATGATAATGGTAATCTTGTGGTTACATATCCTAAGTTTTAGCTTCTGGTGTGATGGTACATGAAAGTTGTGTTCACTGGTGTGTGAATTGTTCTGGAAGAGTTGATCTTCTATGGACTGGGAGAAATGTTTCTACTCCACAGTCCTCTACTATTTTGTTTCAAATCTTGTAGATCCGGGATATGTCTTGAGATGTTGTTCTCCGGGTTTTGGAAAATAAGGTTGAAGTTTGGTGATCTGGAAGTCATGTTTCAATGTTTTAGTATGTGTTTGCATAGTCTAGATGGACTGGTAAAAGGTGTTCAATGTTTGAAGTGTATTGTATTTGTTGCAGATGTATCTAAATAAATCTATGATGTATTCTTGTGCATAATGAAGCATGTCGTGGCATCCATGTGTCATCTTCCTATTGGGAAGCATACACATCAGTGTTCATTTGTGTTTCCATTAGGTTTGGCTGACCTAGTGTTTACACTTCATTCAAAGAATAAAATTTAATTAAGGAAGTGTGTGGTTGATTCGAGAAATTATTATTGATCTTGGAAAAATGTTTTATTGGTCCACTCTCATTCCTTTCCACCATGGGAATGTTGAGTTTCTGACCTAATTTGAATTTATGAAATGAGGTATTTTTGGCCAACCTTGGAAAAGTTTCTAAGGTCGAGGATGGTATAAAAGCAAGTCGAATTATGAAGAGTTGTATGAAAGTGTGATGCAAAGTGATGTAAGTGAGCCACAAATCATAAGAGAAGAAATGTGTGTGAGTGAGTTGAGACAGCAGTTCTTCATTGCATTGGATTCTTGAAGGTGGTGAGCTAAAGGTTTCTACAATCCTTTATTCAAAATTGTGTGTGTGTTAATTGTTGTGGTGGATATTTTGTTCTATTTTGTATATGTAGATAGTGAGCCTCCCTATTGTACAATGAGTCCTTTCTATAGGTAGTGAGCCTTTGTACTTGGACAGTGAGTCCTCTTCTAGGTACTGATCCCTTGGTAGTGAGCCTCTACATTCAGTTTTATAATCTCTTTATATTAATAGTGTGGTTATGGAATTGATAAGTGTTGAAGTTTTTAAGTTTGAATTTTGTGACAACTGATTCACCCCCCCCCTCACAATTGTCCTACGCCACCTGTTTGACATGTAGAAGCAGAATGAAAAAGAATGTTCAATCATTTCATGGTCATTGCTATACATGCAATAAATTTGGTCATAGAGCTAGTGAATGCAAAAATTAGATGATGAATGGTTACAATAATGGTATGATGCTTCAATATTTCAATGGCTAATATTATGCATGTAATGGTTTTTGGCATAAGGATAATGAATGTATATCAAGAATGGATAGAAGTGAGTGTGTTCAAAAAGGTGTCACTTGTTAAAAATGAAACAAATCAAGACACATAGTAATGTTTTGTAGAAGTAAGAATGTGAAACCCTTTGTTTCACAAAAGAAGGTTGATTCGGTAAAGAAAATAGTTCTAGTTGAGATGAACAATAAAATGAACAAGATTTGGAAAAATAAAGAAGAGAGTGAAGTGAAGAATGATTCTATGCTAGTTTTTGGTTCAGATGTTTCCTCTAAAAACAAGATGAAGAGCTTTGACTCAGGGGGAGTTTTACTAGAAAATATATAAGCCACTTCCAAAGATATGGTGTTGATTCCTTCAACATGATGATATAAGGTGTGATTTGATGTGCTTGATATATTGGTGAAGCTTCGGTGAAAAATATGTTGATAAAAAAGTTTGTAGAGAGATTTAAGGTGCTTGTGATGATACATTTAGAGTTGCTATCTTTTTTACCTAACTTTGAATTAGTAAAATAAATTCCTTTTAGGGCATCCAAAAGGTGTTTATAAGTTTTTTCATATATTAAAAGTTTATTTGTGATCGAATTCTTGAAAAGTGAAGAGTAGAGCAGAGGAAAAGTGAAGTGTTTCTAAAGGCTCACACAAAACACTAGCCAACAAGGATTCAAAAATATTTATAGCTTCTTTCTTATCCATTGTTTCAAAAGTTGTTCAACATGTTTACACCTCGAGTAGTTAAAGTTGTGGACCTTCCTCGACCTAAGTTTAAGAAGCACCCCAATAAATCCATGGTGACAGATCCATAAGGTGCATTTTCACATATTCCTTATGGTTTATTGCATACTGAGGATGTGAGGAATTATATTCACACAAAATTGGATGAATATAACCATGTAAAGTTGGGAGAATTTTGGGTAGACAAGTTAATCAGTGATAACTTTGAATTGAAACTGGAATATGAAAGTTTGATCGGGAAGAAACTAGATGTGTGGAACAGCTTTCCTATCTTTTCTATGTGGATGAATGGTTAGATATGTGTTGAGCATAATTCATGATAGATTCATTTGGTTATACCTGCCACACATGATCAACAAGGAATCCATTAGGGTTATGATAGGGTTATGTTCCACTGGACTAGTTCTAGATCTTAAATTTGTAAAGAATAAAGTGGTAATGAAATTAACCAGTACTAAATTTGATATGCACAAACTAATAGTAAATGATATAGAAGATAAGATAGTAAATTATGTGTCTATGATGATAGGATATACAATTTTCTTCACGAATAGGGAAAACTCTATTTCTACCACTATAATTAGCACTGCCTATGCGATGGTGAAGAAAAGCATGGATGTAGACTTGTGTGAATTGTCAAGGCAACATTTATTGGAGAATCTTTAGAAGACCAAAGATTCTTGGTACCCTTTTCTATATGGTATCTTGATTATATGCTTACTATTTTACTTTCTTAGAGAATTTCTCAGTACAAAGAACATTGTGCGGTTGAGCGATATTCTAGTTGCTACACAAATAAGAGACCACTTGAGAAGGGTGGGTGATACAGATACTCAAAAGTTTTCTTTGTGGGGTTTCTTTAAAAAAATTCAAGAAAATATGCAAGCAAGAGAAAGGATTCCCAAAAGTGTTGTTGAAAAGTACAAAAATGATATTATCCTCATGGTTAGCAAAGGTTGTTGCATTATGGAAGCCATTGAACCAAGGATAGTATGAATTCTTAAAATAGGATATGAGGTTACAAAGGATGTTATTACTAGTTTGGTAGAACATATGTTGAGTATTCCTAGAGATCCTAAAGAAGGAAGATATGGCACATATGACAAAAAATCCAATGCAGTACATATGGAGCAAAAGAAAAAGGAGATCAAGAAAAATGTTGAGAAGATGAAGGAAAAAGTTGTGGAAATGATGGGTTTATCAAAGAGTCCTATAGATAAATACAAAGTCATATCCAATTCCTTGGAAGGTGCTCCTACTATTAGAAGAACAAGTAAGACCTCTACCCCCTCTATGGTAGTTCCTAAAGTCTCTAGAACTATGCTTGTTATTAGTGTGAAGAAGAAAGCAAAATTCACTGCCCTTGCAACACAACAAAATCCTTTGCAGAGGAGAAAGATATATCAACTTTGAGGATGAAGAGGAAATAGAAGAAGAAGGACCTCAGTTGACCCAAAAAAAGAAAATATGGTGTCTCTCAAGTAGAGACAAGTGAAAAGAAAGAAAAAGTGGACATAGTTGATACTAGCAATGAAGAAGTTGAGAAGCAAAAGCAAGCATTCAAAATTCGTGCAAGGGAGAAAGTGTCAAAGTTTGGAAAAGAAGAAAAATTACCCAAGGCTAAGGGGAAGAAGAAAGAAAAGACTCCTCCGAAAAGAAAACATGGCCCCTTGAGGCTAGATGCACTGTTTAATGGTATTTCTATGCATGGAATGCTAGAAGAAACCACAAAAATGTATCTAAAATAAAATTATATAGATAAGGAAACAAGTGTAGTGTTGTACATGGCAAACTACAATAAAATCTAAAAAATGTGCAAAAGTGTTTGGATGAAGCAAGGATTTTGTTTCATTTTTTTTAAAATGGCCTAACTCAATGAAGAGCATTAAGGACCAAATGGACTCAATAGAGTCGCAAATTTCTCAAGCCTCAAATGTGTACGATACGATAAATGATGCAAATGGTAGTACAAGGATAGCAATTAAAAATCTATATGGACAATTTTTCCAAATGCAAGAAAAAAAGGAGAAAATAATAGTGCAGTACAATTAGCCTAGAGATTTTGTAAGTGCAAGGCTCACCCCCTTGACTGGTGTATTAGAAAGTGCGAAGAAGTTGGGAAAATGAAATTCGTCACCCAGTTCACCAAATGAAGGAGAAGACCTCATTATGCAATTTGAAAACCAACGCTACATGCTTTCCTTTACATAGAAGGATTGGGAGGCACAACTTGCAAAATTGAAGGTGTCTTACAAAAGCATTCTTCCTTCTAGTTGATTATGTACATTTATATTTTATTTATGTAGTTTCAAATTTCTTTGTACATATGTGGATGTATTAGATAATTTTGCAATACATTTTTTATCATTTTTTATGGATAACATTGTAAGGTGGGGCTATTCTCATGTGCATACATGTATATTTGCATAAAGGGAGAACAATTGAGATAGTTTGAAAATTTTGATATCTAGAGCCCTTTACCCTTGATGTCAAAGGGGGAGTAGTTTGATATTTTTTGAAGGATGTGTTTGCATCAATGAAAAAGGGGGAGATTGTTGGAAGATTGATTTGTCATTGAGAAGATTGGTGGATTTATGGTAGATAATGTTACTATGGTGTCATCATTAATCTCAACACTGTAGTGAAGTCTACATTGATGCATAGCCAATGTTTGATAAGCATGATTGAATATGGTGTTGTCAGTGATATCAACTGATTGCATAGTTGAAGAAGTGTTGGTCTAGAGAAAATCAAATGTATTGGATAAATTACCTAAGTCTAAAATGCAGTTTTCAATGTTCAGAGAACCTTTTTTGTGGTCCAAATTGCTCCACCATGAAGAATCTTATCATTTGATTCTAAGTTATCTTTGGTGTATGTTGGAGGAATCTAAATCCAAAGTTTCAAGCCTTGAAGTCATCTGTAGTTGAAGTTAGCATTGATCTATTGTATCACTCAAGATATGGCCGAGTTATAGTGATAGATTGGAATGCTCCACATTCCACTAGGGATGATTGTTATGATATGTAATTTTGAGGATCTGTTTACACATGTCAAAAGTGTGCACACTCCAAGCGGAAATTATTTTGGAAGTCAATGTGTCAAGTTGTGAATGAATATTTGGTTCATTCCATTTTTGCTTCACCAACAGTGTCATCCTAAAGGGTTTGAGGTTATTTGAATTAAAGGATGTATGGATCAAACTTATGAGAGAAAGTATAAGTCATGTTGACCTATTTTTATGTGTCACACATTTTGGTGTATTCTATGAGGCATGTGTGATTGATTCTTGACCCGAATGGGTATGAGCATGGATGGTACATCATTTAGGCTGACCTAATTTATGTTTTTTTTGGATGTGATTTATATATACAAAAAAAAAAATTTGTGCGAAGAGTTTGATGCGATGTATGATATGTGGGACAATTAAATGTGTGAGATTTGAAGCAGAGCAGAGTGCGAAGAGGTTGATAAGTGGAGAAGCATGAAGTTTGTTAAGTTAGTTTACAAGAAATAATTGGAACTATCTCCAGCATATTTTAGATGCATTGTATCAATTCAATCTCTTGTAGTAAGCCACCCTCTTTTCTATCTTGACAGTGAGCCATTTCTTCTATTCTCTAGATAGTAAGTCCTACAGATAGTGAGTCCACTTGGTAGTGATCCATTTTATAATATCTTATAACTAGTTATAATATATTGTGAGCTAATCCTCACCATGGTTTTTCTCATTTGGGGTTTTCCATGTAAAATATTGTGTTCTTATGTTCTTTGATGTGATGCATGTTTTCTATATTCCTTTCTATTATTGAAAATTTAATGTGATGCATTGAATGGATGTTTAATGTTGATGAAGTTAATGATTTCAGTGAATACTAATACACCCCATCCTCTCAGTATTTTGGGTGTTCAACATATGGTTCCTTAGAACATATCCAGCTCTAGAAGCTCTTGGATTCCCTTGTGATGACACATTGAGATTAATTTCTATGATTCCCATTAGAGGGGGAGGGACCATAGATCATTGTTTTAGTTAGGCTTTATTTTTGGTAACCATGTGCATGGGCTACGAGGTTGAATCAATTACCATTAGGAAGATAACTTCACCTTCCAATTCAAAAAGTTATTAGCTATTCTATTTGATTTATGTACATTAGACATTACTAATTTAGATATTATCCTTTCAATTTTACATATTACTACTTCCACTGGATGGTGTGATGGAACACAACAATCTACTAAGAGGGGGGTGAATCAATAGATCATTAAAACCTTAGCCCTTAATACTTTAACCTGATTAATTCCTTTTAATCCCTTTTGTGTAGATTGAACAAATTATGCAGAGAAATAAACATTCACACACAAAAATCGTAACACAAGATATACCTAGAATTCCCAAGATGGGAAAAACCATAGTGAGAATAGTTGTTATGATCTATTGTCCTAATCTAGCCTCACAGTGAATATCTTGCTTAACTTTATACATATCTTACTTAGCCTCACAAGTAGTTGTGAATAGTATAAATTTTAATGGCACCAACCCTAAGGAGAAATCAATCCCCTAGATTTAGGAGCACCTACTCCAAGGAAGCACCAGCTCCCTACTCTAGCCTCAATGTACTTATGTACAAGAAGCTTCCAATATTTGACCTATACATTCTCTAATTTGCATCTAGGGACTCATATAACTTGCTTAACGTACATCTAGTTATCATGGGGGTACTTGCTAGTTTGCTATCCTCCATTCCAAACTTTTTAAGCATTTCCTTATCATACATAGTTAGAGATATAAATATCCCATCATCAGTTTGTGCAATCTATTAACCAAGGAAAAATGACAATTCTCCTAGCATTGACATCTCAAATTCATTTTTCATTTGTATAGAAAATATTTTCCACCAAATATGATGTCATCCACATGGACTACAACAATAATCATGTTCTCACATTCAGATTTGAAGTACAAATTACTATCTGCACATCTCTTTTTGAATTCTTGTTGTTGTAGATATTGGTTTAATCTTGAATACCATGCCCTAGGTGCTTGTTTTAGACCATAAAAAGCTTTCTTCATTCTAAAAACATAGTCATCTTCTTCTGATAGCTAAAAACCTTCTAATTGTTCTATGTAGACTTCTTCAAGGTTTCCATCCAGAAAGTAGATTTAGCATCCATTTGATAAAGTTTAAATCCTTTGTAGACTACAAATGCAAGAAACATTCTTATGGCTTATAATCTTACAACATGTGCAAATGTTTCTTCAAAGTATATGCCCTCAAATTATGCATACCCCTTACACACAAATCTTGCTTTGTTCCTCACAACAACACCATCTTCATTAAGCTTGTTTCTAAACACCCATTTAGTGCCTATTATATTTTTCTTGAGGGTTTGGGAACCAATTGCCATGTTTTGTTCTTCTCAATTTGATTCAATTCCTCCTCCATTGCCTTTATCCATCTCTCATCCTTCCTGGATTCCATGTAACTCTTAGGTTCATTCTGAAACAAGAGATAAAATTTTACTTGTTCCTTATTCTTTGCAAGTCTTCTCCTTGTCTGAACACCTTCATTTTTATTACCAATTATTTGATCTATAGGGTGATCCTTCTGAAAATATTTAGTAGGTGCTTTTTCAATCTCTTGTTTTGGCTCTTCATCAACAATCTCTTGAACTCACAATTTGATTCATCTTCAAAGTTATCTCTGTTAGATTTTACATGTTTTATATCCTCGTCAATCTTGAAATTGATGTTTTCCACAATCTTGTGCAACCTCTTGTTATATCATTTGCAAGACTTTCTTTGGGTGGAATATCTAAGAAATATTCCTTCATCACATCTAGAATCAAAGCTTCACAAATTATCTTCTTCATGTTTGATGTAGTACTTGCTACCAAACACTTTGAAGTACTTAATAGATGCAGGCTTACCATACCATAGTTCATAGGGAGTCTTATCACTATTTACTCTTATTTGAACTTTGTTCTAAATATACACTACAATATGAACTGATTCTTTCTCAAACATATTTGCTAACTTGGCCTCATTCAGCATTGTTCTAGCCATATCCTTAACTACCATGTTCTTTCTCTCAAGTACTCCATTTTTCTGTGGAGTTCTTGGTGTACAATATTCTCTTAATTCCATGTTTCTCACAATACTCAATGAATTTATTTCATGTGAATTCTCCTCCTCTATATGATCTTAATCATTTGATTCTTTTTCCAATCTCTTTCTCAACCATCTTTATAAATATCTTGAATCTTTAAAATGTTTGTGACTTATCCTTTAGAAAGGTTACCCGTGTCATTCTTGAGTAGTCATCAATTAGTAACACAAAGTATATTTCACCTTTCAGTCTTCTTGTCCTTGTGGGACAACATAAATTAGTATGAACTAATTGCAAGGGTTTTGTGGTTAAATATTCTTTTGTTTGAAATTTAACCTTTGTTTGCTTTCCTTGTTGGCATTCTTTGCAAATGGTGTTTGCAAGCTTAGCCATCTTAGGCATGTGTCTTACTAGACCTCTTAAACTTACTTTCACTAGATTATAAAAATTAGCATGCCCCATTCTCCTATGCCACAACCAACTCTCATCAACTTGATATATTAGGAAACTCTTATCTTTTACTTCACAAAGATTATAAAGATTGTTGTAAGTTATTATTCCTTGTGCAATTCTCTTTCCATTTTTCCTTATCTTGCATCCTTCTAAATTAAATGTGACCTTATAACCATTATCACACATCTGACTTACACTCAGTAGGTTTTGCTTCAAACCTTCAAAATACAAGACATATTTTTTAGGATTTTTACCATCTAAGCTCAATATTCATTTTCCACAAATCTTTATTGTAGTGTTGTCACCCAAATTGACTGAGCCTCCTTTATATTTCTTGAGTTGGATAAATTTTATCTTGTCTCTAGTCATATGTTTGGAGGAGCCACTATCTATCACCCACAATTTTTTATTTTTAGCTTGAATTGTTGTTTGAGCAATCATTGATTGTGTGGTCATCTACTCTTTTTCTTTCCACACCTTCTTAGGTTTCTTTTCCACCTTCTCTTCCTTCTTATCAGGAGAAAATTGGTTTTTTTCTTACAAAGTTTGTACTCCTTTTAGGAGTTACTTTACATTCTCTAACCCTATGAAAAAATTGAATACATGTATAACAGTACCCACATAAATATGAAGAGTACCTAGTCATAACATTTCCTTGAAATGGATGAGGGGGTCTTCTTTGTCTTGGCTTCTTCAAATCTCTCACCCTTGTGAATCAATCAACATTAGTCCTAATATTCTATGCCATCTTATGTTTATCAGGAGATGATTGGTTGTTCTTCTTGTCTGTAGCAAGCTTCTCTTCTTCTTCAACTTTCTTTCTCTCAGTAGTCTTCTTTTCCTCTTCAAATGTATTCTTATAGATTTTCTCACCATTTGTACTAGATTTTTCTTATTCCCTAAATCTCTCATATAGTTGTGTAGATGCAGTGGTTAAAATTACTCTTTCCTTTCTCAAGACTAAACCAAATTTTTCTTTGTAGATAGATTTTGTGTGCTTAATAATCCATCAAGAATCTCCAAACCTCCCTTCATCTTTAGGCCTTTTTCTATTTATTCTCTAGCCTTTTACAAGTCTTTTCTTAATGAAACTATTTTTGCCTCTAGTTGCATACATTTTTCAACTTCAAACTACAACTTAGATTTAACAACTTCTTCAATTACTTTAGCTTGCACCACTTGCAGCTTCAAGCTCACCACCATCTAGCTGGACTCTTCAAGGTCTTTGGTTAGCTTTTCAGATTCCTTTTGTGTATACTTCTTTAGATTTTTATTCTCCTTTTTCAGATCATCAATCTTGTCTCTTAAGTTATCAATTTCTTCCAAAGCACAGGTTAGTTCACCCTCAATGTTAACTATTGCCTCTTATTCATCTAGGTCTTCATCCCTTCCATCTTTCTATTATCCAAAGTCTTTAGTCATGAAGATAAATTCTTTTTCTTCTTCCTCCATTAGAGGGGCACAATCTTTTTCATCATTTGAACTATCACTAGCATCATATGAACCACTTTCCTCTTGAATGTACAAAATTTTCTTCTTCTTCCCAAAACTCTTCCCCTTAGGGAAGTAGGGTTTCTTTTTCCTAATATATTCCTCTTGATTAGATTTATCCTTATTATTGTAAGGCCATATGGAAGCAATATGACCTATTTTTCCATAGTTAAAACACTTGAAGGGCAACTTACCTTTGTACTTGTTGGAGCCTTTCCTTAATATATTGATGAAGTTAGCTTCTTCCTTATTTGTCTCTTCATTTTCAGATCTAGAGACCACTTCCTTGTCTTTATTGGGTGCTTCAATATTTTATTTATTTGTAGCCTTTAATGTAGCTTCTCTTCAAGATGACTCTAAATTTCCCATTCTCATTTCATATACAATAAATATGTCATATAGTTCATCAATGGTGATTTTGTCAATTTCTATTCCTTCCTCAATTGTAGATATCTTAGATTCATAAATGGTTTTCATGGACCTTAAAATATTTTGAATTATGATGGTATCTTTTACTTCTTCTTCATACACTTTGATTAAGTTCACTATTTTTTCAAATCTGAGAAGATAATCTACAATCTTTCTTCTTCAGTCATCATGAGACTTTCAAACTTAACTCTTAGAATTTGCAGCTTAGCCAACTTTACTTTATCATCTCCTTAATATATTCCTTTCAACTTATTCCATACATCATGTGCATTTTGACAATGCATCACTTTGGAAAACTAAGCTTGTCAAACCACAAAGAATAACATGCTTTGTCTTTACATTATTCGCATGTACTCCTTTGTTGTAACATCAATAGGAGCAATAGCCAGAGGTGTATATTCATTCTTAATAGACATCTAAACATCAAACCCTAATGATCCAAAATATGTCTCCATCATAGTGCTCTAGAAAGCATAATATGATCCATCAAACTAAGGTTCCTTATTTTTAGAAGAACATTCTTAACTGGCCATTGTGTTCACTTGTCCAAGATCTACACAAGTTGATTAAGCTTTTGCTAGGGAACTAGGGATTTGATACCAATTGTTGGAACACAAAAATCTACTAAGAGGGGGGGTGAATCAGTAGATCATCAAAACCTTAGCCCTTAATACTTTAACCTAATTAATTCCTTTTAATCCCTTTAGTGCAAATTGAAAAAAGTATGCAAAGAAATAAACATGCACACACAAAACTCGTAGCACAAGATATACGTGGAAAACCCAAGATGAGAAAAACCACAGTGAGAATAGCTATTTTGATCTACTATCCTAATCAAGCCTCACAATGAATATCTTCTTATTAAAAAGTTTAAGGGACCAACCCTAAGGAGACACCAATCCCCTAGTTTTAGGAGCACCTACTCCAATGAAGCATCAACTCCATACTCTAAGCACCTACCCAGATATCTAATGGCACCCACCAATCAAATGTATAATGCAATATAATACAGTTTGTTCTATTGAACATAAATCAATGTTGCAATCCTACTTGCAATTACTCAATTCTTTATTTATTTCACTGTAGCACAATTATATACTTTGCACCTCTCTCTATTTTGCACCTAAGTATAAACCTTGATAAAGATCTCATATTTTTGCTTGGGTTCTACTCATTCACACACATAGACCTCTACACCTTTCCCTTTTTCTGTTAGTGCATTCTTTGTCTGCCTCAAGAGACTGTGAACACCATTTGTAACTCTCTCCTTTTATTTTTAGTGCTTTCTTTGTCCACCTCAAGAATCTCAAGATACTCTGCACAATATGTACTGCTTGGCTATATCCTCTATGTCAACACTTATCCAAATTTTGATGTTCTCTTTTGTATACCTTGGCCAACCTATATCAATTGCCTCAAGATTTGCACATACACATAGAGATCTTTTGCTAAGGTTTATCCATTGTCTTCTCTAGCAAGTCACCTCTTCGTTGAGCCATCCATGTCAATTAAATTTTGATTAATTGAACTTACTAAGTATGACATTCTTCTAAACCCTAAACCCTGATATTACAATTAATGCAATATCCTTGTGTATCCGGTCTAATTCTATTCTTTACTACCCTTGCAGTCTGCTTCATTTCTCTACACATATTGTCACCAATGAAACTTATTGCTAGAGTTAGTGAACCAATTAAATTCATTTTAGGTATCAACGCATAGTTGAAACCCTTTTTCACAAGTCCTCGTAGCTATTGAGAATCTTCAACTTTGAATTTGGTTCATCGATCTCATATCTTCATGCCACAATCCATCAACCATCCTTTATCCTTGTAATCTTTAAAACACAATTGCTAGATTTATCTCCTTTAAACCATCACTATTGATCTTTATTTCTTTGCATTCATGACCATCGTGCACACATAACATATCATATTTTCTATTAGGGTATCACCCTTTATTTTCATGATGTGAGATTGATAAGTGATCCATGTTTGATCATCATCACACAAACTCTACCATTAAAATTCATATGTAGTATATCACATATCGTTACTTCTTAACTTTATTTCAATTCACAATAGCAATGTGAATTGAGTGTGCGGTGTATTCTCTAAATACCACGTGTCACAAGCCTAAAATTTTATAAGGTTAACCAAGGACCCACTCAATATTCAGTGGGACTATTAGATGTAGCCACATATCACTTTCTAACATCACCTTCCACTATCCTTCAAACCATCACATATTGTGTAAAGGATCCCTTTTATCTACTTCACAATAGCAATTTGAAGCAGTGATGTGATGACCATCAGATGTCCCATCATTTAATCTTTTTCGTTGGTTCATCTCTATCACACATCACACAAGACATAACCCAAGGTAGTCTTCAAAATGTGATGTGAAAGACATGTGCGATAGTCATCCAATCTATATGCACAAATCTCCAACATTGAAATTCCTCATCGTACATTGCACAAACACTTTCCTATAGTAGATATTAAAACGTGATGTGAAAGATGCTCATGATTCACATGTCACCAACACAACTGGTAAACATTAGAATAGGGGGGCCAGTCACCAAATGAAACCAATGGCGTAATATATGACTGGCACAACCTATAGCTTATTGTATACAGTCAACTTCAAAACATAAAATTTGTTCAACACCATGATTGCAACACTATAGGGTTTAACTATAAAACCCTAGTTCGACTAGAAAGGCACAAATAAATAATTCATGTGCACATTCCACTTTCTCTAACCATGCGGACCATACCAATCAAATCCTCTTGAATAACCCACATCAAATCTACTATTAGATTCCTCTGCAGACCTCTGGAAGAGACCTTTGTAACAACATGTCAATAATGCATGACAACATTGCAATATTTTGAGTGGCTTTGCAATATTGCAAAAGCACCCTCTTCTCTCCATTACACTTCACCAACTCTTATAGTATTTGATCCATTGATCTCTATGACATCAATGACACATTTTGACAACATTCCAACAATATCCCTTATAGGATATCACACAGATATCCCCTTTTGAAAGATGTTAATAACAACATTATTCCAACATGGTGCTCCTTTTTTAGTATCTTGTTGTTTCCTTCCCACCGTATGCAACATATTACAATTGAGGGGCTTACTATCTAAATTGAGGATAATAAATAATCTTTGTACAATAGTGGCCATGAGGAAAACACTGACGAAAGTGATTCTTGGAGGGGTGAGGCCCAATCTAGCTTCATTTGGATCGATGACCAACATTGATTTGAGAATTTACACATTAATAAAAGATGGTCTATGTTTTCTTCCTATTGACCATATAATACAAAATTGAAATGGGTAGAGATACCTAATTTGAACAACCTCTCACAATTAAGTATGCATTTATTTAATGCCAACCAAGCAAATGATCCAGTTTTTGGAAGGATTACAAAGTTCCAACATAATTTACGCGGCTGGTTTTCTATTTTGGCATTTCCGTTTTGTATGATTGATGAGTAGCCTAGGATGGATTTATAATTATAATGGGCCCAAATGAGACTATCAAGAATTATGGAAAATAATATTTGATGCTACTAGAGGAGGGATGATAGGTGGAACTTTTGATTTTTAGGGAAGTTACAACCATCAGAAGTTTCTATTTAATATTTGAGAGGAGGTTATCTTTGGTCATAATATAGTCCTACATCAACAGTTGGGAAAAATTTCCTTTGGCATGGCTTATCCCAAGTATTATCAAACCTAAAAGAGGAGAAAAGACTATTGGGAGGGGACTTTAATGCAATCTTACATCACAAAAAAAAAGGGGGCATAATCCCCCCTCAAAGGTTGTGGAAGACTTCAAAGACTTCATATCAAAAAATTCCCTATTAGACTTCCCTCCCCAAAATGGAACATTCACATGGAAAAATAGGTGTAAATATTTTTTCTTGATTACAAAATGATTAGACAAATTTCAAATATCTGCACATTGGGTTGTAGAAATAGCTTCTTTGGAGTCATATATCCTCTCATTCACAAGCTCAGACTTCTTTCCCATACAACTAGCCCTAGATTCACAAACACCCCACCCAATATCATCTTTCAAGTTCTAGGAAATGTGGTTCAACGATCCCTATTTCCTACCTCAACTCATGCGTTGGTGGGAAAATGCACCTTTTCTCTCTGGCTCCAAAATGTTCTAGCTAGTAAAGAAGCTATATATATATATATATATATATATATATATATATATATA